>BQNB010073837.1:825-31988 GCA_026074375.1 Tanacetum coccineum
GAATATGTGACTGCGTATCATTTGTGATCAGGGTTAAGTGGTGAGACAAATTAGGGATTTATGAGACCTATATCCCCTAATGAATGGATCGAGTTGTTTCTGTTATGGGCCTAGAAAAATTATAATCCAAAAACAATTATAATGGGCCAAGTTTTATTGAATAAGGAAGTGGGCTGAGCTATTGAAATTTTGGGCTGAGTTGCTGTTTGTTGGACTGGACTTGCGGTTTATATGAACTGGGCCGAATGTTTAATCAATGATGGGCTAGTATGCCAAAGTTTGTATAGTGGGCTAAGTTATGATATTGGGCCAACACTATGAATGGTTTATATATTTTGGGCCAGTGTTATTGGATTGAGCCGAGATTAATGCGATCACGACAAGTTTGACTAGACAAATGTGGATACGTTAACGACAATTAAAAAAAATACCATTTGTCTAGTTTAACGACATTCTTGAACAACAACACAACAAACACGATACATAACACTACAAACGATCTGAATAAGATTCACTACAACGTCTGTAACACCCCCAAATTGGGTCGCAACAGAATAAGGGTCCGGGGCGTGTTACTTCTCAGATCAATAACACAAGATAATATAAGAACGACCAAAAAGTCATTTAAAACTGATACATTGGATTTAATAAAGTATGTGTTACAAAAGCCCGAAGCTTTACTTGTTATTATTACAAAGATTTTCAGCCCATAACAGATATACAAAATGTAATGCGACTAAATCTTTAATGCATGACTTCAAAATATAACCACCAATGTATCCTTCGCACCTCGTGCTTAATGACCTCCCGAAAAACATTGCATTTAAAAACGTCAACATAAAGTTGGTGAATTTCATAGGTTTATGTAAATGCCTACGCAGGACCGTAAGACTTTCCCAGTGATAATGCAACAGATGCAGACATCACAAAATGCAATTACGTTTGCCTAAGCTCATGACACCGAAGCTCGACATAATTGAATACAATATATAAATATTGCCTACATTGCCCGTGATGATGTTCAACCCGTAACATCCAGTATCCGACATGATATACGTTCGTTTCCAGTGATAGCTAGTCACCCGAACGGGGAGGTCAATCCCAAATAGATCTATCTATAATCATTCGCGCTCACATTCCAGTAATTGACAGTTCATGATTCATGGGCATAGTGGGTTATCGCTACTTAGGCAAAACGTAATCATGATAAAATGTACACTTGCGTCCAATTTGTAAAACATGCATATGTTTCTCACCCCAAAAACTTGTAATTTAATAATTGTAAAACATGGGGCTATGAACTCACCTTGAGTGAGTAAACTGATAACAAAATATCCCAAGTAAAAACGCGTCACGCTAACGCTCGAATGCAACCTAGTTAATATAGGTCGAATCAGTATTCAAGTACGTTGTCTAACAACAACTATATATAATCCTATATAGTTATCATCGTACTATCGTTCGGGCTATCATAATTTTAAGAGGTCATGACATGACGTACGAGGAGTTAGGACACTTTAAATCGTAAATCCAACAACTCGTCAATACGCCATCCGAAGAAGCCTCATTATGAAATTCCCTAGTAATATAGCACTTTGATAACTAATAACATATATATCATCTATATAAGCTATTATCATCCATCAATTAGTTTAAGGTGAAAATCCGTTTTTTATAAAGTAAAAACGTTTATAATTACGCCTTTAGCAAAAATGACATAACTTTGTCGTTTTAAGTCCGTTTCTCGCGTTTCTTACGCCCACGCTTTCGTATTAAGACGAGTGATCATAAAATCATATTTTTAGGTTTTTGAGATTCTGTGATGGAATTAGTGTTTTGTACTGTTCATAACAGCTATATAAATTCATTTTTTTATACTTTTAATTAACGTAAAACCCGTTTTAGTCGTATCTTATTCGTTATAGCTCCGTTTTTAGCGATTCTTTTGAACACGTTCTCGTAATTGAAAGTTTTATCATATTATTGATGTTTACAAAGTATAAGTTACTGCCATGAATAGTAATTTTTATAAAATTTGTTTTATAAAGTATTTAGCGTCGTAAACTCGTAACTAGTGTATCTTCTTCGTTATTAATCCGTTTTTCCGGAGTTTTTTATCCATTTTGGAATCCTTTGGTGTACTATCTTTATAAAACCTAATATGGCTGCTTCCAAATTCGAACCAAAACAGAAAGTTTGAAGTTTTGTGATTACGGCATGTTTTAAGCTTGATTTTTGTACCATTAAGCTTCAACACCTTATTACAACTACTTTACAACATTTATATCTTATGTCTTACATATATAAAGTCCATTAGTTCATATTTTATCCATGGTTCAAGACAACAAGTCCTCAAACCTCACTTTTAATCACAACTTTATAAAAGAAACCCTAATTTGTACATATTCATTTTTATACTTAACCAAGTGTGTACAAGAGTTATAATTCCATTTTAACATCATAATAGCATCCATATAACATGTAAATAAGTTCACAAAACATTGATCATAAGTAAAAATCCCTTTCACATATTCAAAAGTATCCTAAATGGTGATTTAGCTAAATAGAGCATATGAACACATAAAATCTTAGTTATGAAATGATTAAGCTTTTAAATAACCTTGTGTGGATGAGTAGAGAAAAGAATAACAATCACACCCTTGGCTTGAAAATATAAGGTGAAAACCCTAATTTCAACCAAAACCCTAATCTTGCAATATCTTGTTAAAACCTCTTCAAAGCTTAACCAACCCTTCAATTCTTCTTAGAATACCTTAGGTATGATGTATAAACACTAATATGGTGAAAGAAAATCAAGCTATGGATTGTGTATGTTATGAGTTTTGAGCCGTGGCTATTGTAAGAGAGAAAGGGAGAGATTTTTCTTGTTTACACTTTGGAAAATGGAGAATGGTGTTTATTGCAGCTTAGGCAATTATATACTTGACCAAGGACAAGGAAGGCCTCACGGAAGGGTTCCTAGGGAATTCGGTCAAGTGCATGTGATGAGTGTAAGGCTTTGTTCCCTTGATATTCATAATATCTAGATATTTAGGAGAGTAGTCATGCAAACAAGATATTACTTGGTCCTATCTACTTGAAATTCCAGCCACAATACACAATATATGTGATGTTATATTGATTATTTTGTGTATTGGGTATAATCTTGGGTATTTGTTTAAGCGTAGTTAGGTTTTGGTGCTTTCGGGAATGCCGAAACGCGTTTTATCGCGACACGTAAGCATTTTACGTAACCAATAAAAATAAAGATGAACAAAGATTGATAATCTATCCTCATAATAATCATTTATCACTTTCTGCTTGATGTAAACGTTTAATTGTTTAATGCCCGTTTACATTGAATGATCATTTTTAGTTTACGCGATTTAGCTTAACGATTACGATTTAAGAGCAAACGCGTAAAACCCTAATACATAAATCTTGTGAATTACTTGATGTCGTACATTGACCTTAAAACACTGATGGTGTGATAAATGCCCACTGGGCCTAAGGTAACCGGCACACATATGGACATAATTTATACCCTCTCCACACCTTGGAGAGGGGTTGGTTGTTCACTTGTTCACTTTCTTAATCTATCATTGTCTCTTTCCTTTCTCTTCTATATGTTTTCAATCCTTTCTTTTCTCTTCTATATTTCTTGTCATTTGTATGATGAGGATAATGTACTCATATTTTAACAAGATAATATACTGAACCAAAACTGATTTATTTTCTTCAGTTTCAGTTTATAATGTGATCTTTATCTAATTCTTCTGCTTGTCTCTCAAGTGGAAGTAACTGAGCCAATCACATATGTCTCATTATGGATTGCATGAGTTTTGGGTTTGTTCGCCTTCGTGGAGATTGATGATGATGAAAGTTTACATTAATCTATTCAGCATAACTAACACCAAACTGTAAACCTAGTCAAGCTTTTTCAAACTTCAATCTCAAGGTCAGTTTTTAAAACCAAAATGTGATTCTCAAAAAAGTTATATTATTTTATCAAAATAATTTCCTTTTCAAAGAAGTTTTTTAATTAAAATATATTAATAGAGGATATCCAAAAGTTAGAATGACCTCATCATATTTCTCTCACCTACTTTTTTAGTTGAATAGACGGTTGTTCACTGTTCTAGGCGTCAGATGCATGCTTTGCTAACTTTTATTAAATACAAAGTTTAGCACACATGTTGAAAACAAACCCTAAACATTCCCCATAACTTTATAACCTAAAATGATAATTATAATTTCTCAAAGAAAAATATGTAATTTCATCAATCATATAAATCCAATCAAACTTTCAACCCTTACTCTCACAAATTCATCAAGAACATAACACAACACAACCTCAAACCAGATCAAATCTTTAAAACCTAACTAAATCCATAAATGGCCTGAATCATCATCAACAATCTCTCTTCACCTTAATTCACTCCCAAAGAAGAACATGTCACTATTGACAAACTTAAAAGCCTAAACCCTTTCTTACCTGTTGATTAGATTGAGTTCCCATTTAAAGAGATTGCCTTCACCAACAACAATGAAGTTGCAATACTATATCCCTCATACGCAAATTCAAAATACTTTAGGGAGGTGTCAGACTTCATTTCCAAATGTTGCCTAAAGGAAGCAATTATTAGGGCCCCAACTCAATACAAAGAATACCTGAGTGAATTTTAGTATACTGCAAAGAACTTGTTGAACTCTTAGACTTTAGGTATCATGTATACAGGTGGAATTAAAGGAGGACATAGGTATCAACACCTTTTAGATATGCTCTTAGGGCTCATTACCTAATCACTCAAGTATGTATGTTTACCCACCCTCATATACAATAGTGATACTTGGTTTGCTATAATAGGTTACAGTGGGAGATTAAGGTAAAGGGAACTCTCGAAAAGAGTTGTCTTCCTCCTAAGTGGAGGCTACTGATGGGTCAAATCATTTAGTGTTTAGGTGGGAAAATAAGTGGCCTAGACCAAATATCCAACAAGGATGCCACCATCTTGTATTGTTGGCAATGGGGGTAAAGGTAAGATTATGCTATAAGTAATATGAGAGATATAATTCACCAACTGGGGCAAAGAAACTAGGGAAAAGAGTCGTTCCCTATCCTATGTTTATATCCTTCTACTAGAATACATGATTGACTTAATATGATAATTGAAGATTGTAATACAAATAATGTCTAAAAAATGTTATTTATATTTTTCGACCTACTCAACGGTTTGATAATAACAAATGTAAAAATTTTACGATTAAAATTAAACATTTACAATTATTAATCGTAAAATTCCATTTCTCAAGATTTGAATCAATTAAGGTGTGAAAAAACAATCATTTTTAAACATGATAGTGATCAAGAAAATATTTTTATCTTATCCATTAATTTTAGAAAAGGAATTTCACAATAATTATTTAGACCAAAAAAAAAAAATATTTTCTAATTATAAGAAAAGTTTTATTAAAACTTAAAATTTGAAATTTAAATTTTCCTCTAAAACGGAAGCTATATATTCCAGATATAAAACCTTCCCCATAAAAAGACAAAAAAGGGTTTTTCAGCCTGGTATACATGGCAGCACCTTATAGGCCTCGCAGCCCCTTCCTTTCTAGCTGGGACCGCCAAGACCTCCGCCTGTGGACGGTAGATTTCTCCTGCTACATAAAATAATGCTTCATTCTTTGCAGCATATATAAGACCCCTTTTACACGAATTTTCTCACACTTCTTTTTCTCCTAAAACCTTCTTTCTCTCACCTAATATCTTGATCTCAAAGCTTTGATATTTTTTTCAAGTGATATAATCTCTTCATATCATCTATCTCCCTCTCATTCAAAAGGCTCTAGAGAAGAAACACTCGTATTCGACAAGAAACAAAGTGTTGATTTGTGATCTCTCCTCCTTTCTTAATAAGTATCAAACCTATATTGTTAATATATTGGTGCTAGTTGTATGGATTTGCGATTATTCTTTTTTTTTTTTTTTTTTTTTTTTTTTATGTTACAATTCGATAGTGTAGATCTTGGGATCGGTAGTGATTGTGAAGTGGTAGAATAGTTCTAGCTAAGATTGGACTCGACATTAGTTAGTGTCGGAAAAATAAACATATGCGACGTGTAAACGGTTTTCATCCGCCTGAAGGGAGCTTTGTTTGGACATAGTGAAATCTCGAGAAGGGATTACTAGAGGAGTAAAGTGGGGCGAAGAAGAGCTTCGTAGCCGAACCACTATAAATCTTGGTGTCTTGGTTTGATTGTTCCTTCTCCCATCTCTTATATTGTTGTTGATTGTTTTTTCCATTTGTTAGATATTTACTGATTTGATTCTATTGTTGGGATGGTTAAAATCATACTACTTGAATATTAAGTATTTTGAAAGCATAGTTTTTAAAACAAAAATGAACCTATAAAAATATGCAAACCCTCCTCCCCACTCCTTCTAGTTTCACAATTAGTATCAGCGAGCCTAAGGTCCACTCAAGATTTTAAAACTTTACTGTATTTTTATCGCTTTGGATCGAATTATGGATTTCGACAAAATATCTAGATGGGGCAATTCTTTTCAAGACACCACTCTTTGAAGTGATAGTTTCATTTATTGGAAAATAGATTCGAGACTTTATTTTAAATCAAAAAGATCTAGATCTGTGCTTGTCATTTCCAACGTTGATTTTTTAACTATTGAACAAAATCGAAAAAACCAAATTAGATGAGGTTATCCCTTTTGAATAACAATATTGATGATACTTAAAAAGGAAACTTGCGAAAATTAAACGAAGCTAATAATGGTTATTTATAATTGCTTTGCCTATGAAAAGAAATGAAAGTATTTTCATGTGTAATCGGCAAAACAAATTCGAAAATACATTGTTATCACCCACCAATGGTAATAGTCAAGATCAAAGATAATAAGAGCGACCTTTTGGTTCAACAATATGTCATTTCCGAAGACAAATCTATATATAGTGTTTTTGCTAGATTTAATACTATTATTACTAGTTTAAAAGCTCTAGATGAAGGTTATTCTAGCAAGAAATATGTTAGGAAATTTCTTAGGGATCTAAATCTAAATGAAGGTGTAAAGTTCACGGTCAATTGAACGAGTCGTAAAGAACCTTAATATTCACTATCTCTTGATGAACGTATCGGGAACCTTGATTTACGGAAAATGATCTCAAGAAAGTTTCTGAAATTGTCAAAGATAAAGTTGAAAGGAATTCTCTTGCTTTAAAGGTTAAAACTGAATAGCAATTAGGATGAAGAGTTGTCTCGACTTACGGGAAGTGAAGGACGAAGAAATATTTGCCATGGCGGTAAGAGTCATCAGGAAAGTTCTTTAAAAGAGAGGGTAGATTTCGTGAGGACACCTCTGAATGACAAAAATATCATTCAAAGAAGTCATGATGACAAGAATGGTAAAAGTGATAGAAATGCTTTAGATGCGTGGCGGACGAATCTTTATTGGAGAATGTCAAAACCAACAAAAGACAAGACCAAAGAGCATTTGTCGGAGGGGTCTGTGGAGTGATAGCTGGTGATGTAGTGATGAGAAAGTCAATAACGAAATGTGTCTAGTTACTCAAGCATCAGTGAGGTGTTGTTCTGAATCCTCTTACTTTAGTGATCGAAAACTCGTCAATGATGATTTAATATTAGAAATGGAATATGATAAACTATGCAAAATGTAGTGTTTAAATATTAATCACTAAAAACAAAAGACTAAAGCATAGAGATAGCTTAGAAAAAGGTAAATAGTATTATAAATGAAAAAGTGTCTACCACTCGAGAAAAATAAGAAGTTGATCTTGAATGTGTAAAATGTAATATGCTTAAAATTGAAAATGAAAAAAGCTTAAAGAGAAGCTCTTAAACTATGCCAAGTTTGAAAGAGCACACATTTGCTTAAATAAAATGCAAAATATCAAAAAAACCTCCTGTGAAATGTTAGGTTTAGGGTTTAAATTCATTTAAAGCATCATCTAGTGGAACTAAGGAAATAAATTTTGTAAAGAACGTCAGGAAAAAGGCGTCACTCTGGATAGAGGTCCCAATAAATATAGGCGGCCCCACTTATTGTGCAGGCAGCCCCAAAGAATATAGGACGCCACCAGGAACGACCTGGATCTGAGAAAAGTTCGCGTTGTGTCTTTTCCAAAAAATGTATTTTAGGTCTTAGACCAATCACAATAGGTAAACAATGTAAGAGTTCCGTTGTAGTGATAATGTTCGTTAAGCAATTCTATAAAGCCATTCTCAAAAACCCAGAGTTGGATTTTCAAAACCAAATTTTAGATCAAAAACTCCACCACTTGAGAGTAATAATAAATTAACTAGTGGTTTTCCTTTTATTGGAAAAACTATCCCTCGACAAAGATACATGTCATGGGGAAATGTGTCTTTCATATTCACATCCTAACCAATTGCATCAAATGCAAGGGATGTTTAGCACTAACAACTTTGGACCCATGAGATATTAGGGACCAAATGTTTGAGGTGTTGCCTTATATAAATAGATATGCCTTGGAGTCGACTTGGAACCCGATGAGTGGATAAAGGATAGCGGATGCTCCAAACACATGACGGGTAATCGAAAGCTCTTCTCAAGCTACAAGGCATACAACGGAGGTAATGTTATTTTTGGTAGCAATCTTCGCGGTAACATCATTGGCAAAGGTACGATTTCGAATGACTCTTTCAAAATAGACAATGTAATCTTCTCAAGCTACAAGGCATACAACGAAGGTAATGTTATTTTTGGTAGTAATCTTTGCGGTAACATCATTGGCAAAGGTACGATTTCAAATGACTCTCTCAAAATAGATAATGTAGAGCATGTAGATAACTTAAGATTTAACTTGTTAAGTATAAGACAAATATGTGATAATAAGTGTAGAGTAACTTTCTTTGAACATGACAGTGAAATTACTAAGGATGGTAAGGTCATAGGTAGAGGCATTAGGAAGAAAGGATTTATATAGTGATTAAAATTAGAAAATAAGCCTAAGACAAAATTTGTCTAGCAAAACGATGATGAAAATCCACGTTATGGCAAGGAGATTTGGTTACGCAAATTTGTGTTCATTATATCAATCGTTAGCATCTAAGTATTAGTTATAAAGATACATTAGCTATGTTGTCATCACATTGCGATGCTTTGAAAAATTAGAAAGCAAGCTCATGCTAGTCATAAGGCTAAGAATATAGTCTCAACGACTAGATGCTTAGAACTCCTTCATATGAATCTCTTCAGTCCATCCGCCGTATGTGTTACGGAGGGAAAACCGCTTAAACTTAGTTGTAACATTCCGTATTTTCATGTCATTTACGACGTCATCTATTTTACTAATTATTTTTTTTTCTCGTACGGTTTTTACTTTTTAATTCTTATTATGGTAGTAAAATCGGGCTATTCGGTAAACTAAAAATTAACAAATTAACCGGAAACGGACACAAATGAAATTAAAGTTTCGTTCAAGCTAGACAAAATATTATTTTTATGAATGGTTTAATTAACTTTTTTATATTTTATTTTATTGGTTGCGTATAAAAGTTTACGTTTAGCAAATTTAATACGTCTTAGGTATACCCGGAAAGCACCAAAACTTTTCACTAAGCTTCAATAACAATACCCACTTTTATACCCAATATCAAAATTTATTAAATTATCTTTATATTCATACTTATCGGCCGGTTTTGTGAGAAAAAACCAAACAAATTTCTATAAAATCTTTCAAAAAGTCTTGTACTTTCAATCATCTCATTAAACAAAAGTATGGCTAGTTAACTTTACCAACTATTTCCTATTGTTTTCATCAATATTGTCTCATGACGATTTATAATGTTTTCTTGGACTAGTCATTAGAGTAGATATAAGGCTTTACTAGTGAAAATACACACACAACTTCTCTCTTTCAATGGTGTAAATAACTCCACATAATTCTCTCTTCCCCTCATATGCTAGATCACGGCAACCACTATTCCAACACAAATCCTATACCAATTTCTTATTGTAACACATGTACATACATTCATACAACATATCTAAGATGTTCTATGTAAGATTGATAAGGCTTGGTTAAGTCTTTACAAGTTTAAGCTAAGGAAAAGTAGAGAGTAGGTTTTTGGGTGTCAAGTATTGCCAAGCTTGGGTTTATAATTAATACAAGGTTTGAATTGTGTTGGTTATCATATTACATCACCATAAGGTTACCTAAAACTTTATGTCTTTTACATTTATCATTTTTCATGTGTTTATAATTTCTATGTTGTGAGATCACTATTATGATGCTTTTAAACTTGTAAATATATTTTTTGCTTGTGATTATATTTTTATACCCTTATTCATGTGTTATGTGTTAAATAAATATTATGGTTATTAATGGCTTGTGGAAAATTGTGGTATTTTTATAAGTTGAAAAATTATATAAAACAAGTTTATATTTATGAATAATCCTAATTATTATTAAGAGGTTGTTTTGGTTCGACAATCCAAAGCATGGATTTATGTTTTATAAAAATAGTAGTCTCATGACGATCTACACAAATGATAAGGAAAATCGGAGAAAAAAACCGATTTATAACGAAAAAGATACGATGATTTCAAGTTTACGTTAAATATATACTTTTATAAAACTATTTTTATAAAAGTTACAATTCACCACAGAAACTTATACTTTTAAAACATCAATAAATCAATAAAAATTTTAAATACGAAGACATGCTCCGAAAAAGAATCGCTAAAAAACGGAGTTAAAACATAATAAGTTAAGGGACATTTACGAGATTTACGATAACTTAAATCTATAAAAACATAAAACATTTAACTGTTTTGAACTGTAAATTCACTTATTCATCAGAAAAAATCAGATTTCAAAATGTTATATTTTGATAACTCGTCTTAATACGAAGGCAGGTGGACATAAGAACGAAGAAACGGACTTAAAACGAGAAAGTTACGCCAGTTTTACTAAAGTATACTTATAAACATTTTTACTTTATAAATATGATTTCACTAAAACGATTAGATGGTGATGTAGCTATATAGAATTATATGTGGTATTAGTTAATCAAAGTACTATATTACTAGGGAGTTTCATAATGAGGCCTCTTCGAGGTGGCGTATCGACGAGTTGTTGGATTTACGATTTAAAGTGTCCTAGCTCCTACAGTTACCTATGACCTTCTTAAATTATGATAGCCCAAACGCTAGTATGATGAGCTATTCGACCCTATAAATAATCAAAGTGTTTTAGTGCTTATACGGACAATATTGGATTTGGTTTCCTTCGGATTCCTTCGGGACGCAATTTTTCTATTGTGGATACTTGTTAATTTCATGTCACTCGAGGGTGTGTTCATAGCCCCTTTTTACTAACGTGTTGTTTTACAAAAATCTAAAGGGAATTACAATCCTTGTTTTACATTTGACACAAAGTGTTTTTCTAAGTGTTTTTCAGTGTTTACAAAGTGTATGCTATTCCAAGATTTCTGTGATTATTATTGCTAAGTTACCGTATAGCCTGTGAGTCCCTATTATCATGAACGTTCAATTGCTATTGGAGTAAGGCGGAGTGTTGTGGATTCTATCAGGACTGACAATCCCCGTCTAGATTGTGGTTTCTAGTTGACCATTGACGCATTTAACATTTGAAGAAATTCGTAGGATGTTTGGCAGCATCTGTATCTCTTTTGAGAAATTCGTAGGATGTTATTCAACATCTGTATCTGTATTGGGGCACAAACCGCGAGTACTCGTTTGATTTCATTTGATTTCGTTAAGGTTCGGTGTCATGAGCTTAGTGCAATAATACCTGTTTTGGACTTCGGAATACGTACTTAGTCCGCCCTTACTTAAATCTTGTGGTCCACGCTATTGCCTGATAAACCTATGAATTCACTCAACAATTTTGTTTACGTTTTAGCATGTTTTAATCTCAGGTGCCGATGTATAAGCTTGGATAGGAGCCGTGACGGATATCTATTAGAGGAATTCTGATTACTTAAATTCAATGAAACTTTTATGTTATAAAATCTTAATGTCCTTTTGCTATGGCATCAAATGAAATCTTATCTTAAAATGTCCATTTAAGGTCGTTTTCTATATCTTGATTTTTGTACTTTGACGTAGCACCCCATTGTTACCATTCCGCTGCGACCTGATTTTGGGGGTGTTACAGATGGTACCAGAGCCAAGGTTATAGGGAACTGGGTCATTTTCAAAACCTAGTCTATAACCACAAAGTTTAAAGATTTTCTTTTCCTTCATTTTTAAATACAGAATCCTTCATCGCTTATCCGATATCCGCGCGCGCAACTCCCTGATCCTTACTTACTTTTGTGATTGTCATTATTGCATTATATGTAACCTTATATATATACATAATACTTGGTTTAAATTCGATCTCTTACGTCTATCTTTTGACATATCAGTATCTATTTCTATCGGTCAATTATATAAATATTGACCATTCTGATTAAATTATGATTATTTATATCACTTTTCTATTTCCTTTTCTCTCTTATTATCACGTGCCATGACTTTGCATACCATTATAAATTCTTAACGAATTGTGTACTTGCATGGCTAGAATCATGCCGCCTAGGAGATTTAAGAAGAAATCTGTTAAGAGGATAGTGGAAAAGCGTGTGGCCAAAGCTATTGAAGAATATGAAAAGACAAGAGCTGACTCAAACAATACTGGTGGATCTGGATCAACGAATACTGGAGGAACTGTTGCACTAGAGGTGCAAGGATGTTCGTATAAGACATTCATGAACGGCAAGCCTCAACATCTTTCATCAGGCGGTATAGACTTGAAGGCGTAATGTGGACTGAAACCGCTGGTTTGAAAAGATGGAGAAGTGTTGTGAGATTTGTAAGTGTGCTGAAGAGTGTACAAGAAGTAAAGTTTAGCTGTTTTACACGTTCAGTGAGATCGTGAAGCTCTGACCGGTGAATGGAAAAGGTTCAAACTTTAAGGACTGTGCTTAATGCTAATCATATCCCCTGTGAGGCAACGTAAAAAAGCTATGATGACTACTGAATACTGCCCATGGCAACTGAAATCCAAAAGGATGGAGCAAGAGCTTTGGACTTTGACTTTGAAATGAGATGACATCGAGGATGACATCGAGGCATACAACAATCGCTTCCACGAACTGGTTTTGATGTGTCCTGAGTTGGTGTCAACTGAAAATAAAAAGATTGAAAATACAATATTCGCGGATTTCCTCGAGGAAATCAAAGGAAATGTTACTACTTCTTCAAAGGCCTGCGAATTTGGCATGATGCAGTCAACATGGCCCGGAGAACTAATGAACAAGGTATTCAGTTAATGGCATTATGGATCGTGTGATAGCAATACAACAGGAAGTGGGAAGACCAGCAGAGGGAACAACAATCACCATCAACAAAACGCTAAGACCCAAGAAGTGCTGGTCTAAATGTTAATGAGGGCAGCCCCAGCTAGGGTAGATGAGCCAACGCTGGAACTTACCATGTGTGGGGCATATATGTGCAAGGGCACATCATCAGAGTCACAGGTCCGTGTCCTCCTAGGTGTGGTAAATGACACCAACGAGCTATGGTCACCCAGGAAGGGGATTGTGGAACTAGGATTCTTGTAACAAGAGACAATTCGCTACAGAATGTGACATGCTTTGGTTGTGGGAATCATGGACACTACAGGGGTGATTGCCCGGAGTTAAAAAACCGAAACTAAGGAAACCAAGTTAAAGGTATTGAAGCAATAGCACGATGTAATGGTTCAAATACATTAGTAGGAGATAAAACCAATCAAAACCTTAACAACATGGAGGATGATATCAATGCTTAGACATTATCCCTTTAGGAAATTCTCGCTTAAATTTCTATTGTACTTTCGTTTAAACTTATGTTGTACTTTTGCTTAAACTTCTGTTGTATCGAATGATTTCAAATTATCTATCAATTAATGTATCATAAAATTTTTGTCAACTTTACTTAATCCTCTATTATGCAAGCCAGATTGTACCAATATAGGAGGTTTTATGTACAACAAGAGTTTGGTGGGAGTCGGAGCATTGCCATCTTTAGTCCAATATTTAATAACAAATCGGCCTGATCAACTATGTATAATTCAGGAAGGACCATGCCCATGCTGAGAGTAGTCACCTTAAAACTTCTTATCAAGAAACATCTTCTAATTATATCGGGTTTTGTATATGTATTCATAAGACGCATTTACTTTAATCAAATTTATAACCATAATAATTAGGCAGACCTTTACTCCACCTTACGGTAAATTCAACGTCATCTTATACCAAATCCTAAGCCAAGAAGCCAAGACACATCACTAGCCGCCCTAGGACAATTCGCTATCAAACTTACTCACCAGAAAGAGTTACGCCGAGGTGAGGCGTAAGCCTTTAAAAATTTGAGGTTGGCAACTGAGCTATGCTTAAGGGTTCGCCCTGGAAAGGAGTAGTACGCTTTGGCAAACGAGGAAAACTAAACCCGAGATAGGTTGAAACCATTGCTTATAGGCTTGAGCTGGGGCCTCAAGATTTTAGCAGGTTCGACATATAAAGCGTTTCACGTTTAACGCAACCTAGAAAATTATTTAGTCCGATGAACCGTTGGCAATTCCGTTGGAGGAAATACACATTGACGATAAACTCAACTTTGTTAAAGAACCAGTAGAAATATAATGGAATCGTGAAGATCAATTGTTTGAAAGCAGTCCGCTTTCCCAATTTTCAAAGTTCGTTGAAACTCTCGGCAAGGAGCTGAGTATACCTGGGAACATGAAGACAAATTCCGGATGAAATATCCGCATCTTTTCTCCGAACCCGTACCTTCATCAAGTGTCACGACTTGAGCCTTGAGGACAAGGCTCATTTAACGGGGAAGGACTGTAACATTCCATATTTTCAGGTCATTTACGACGCTATTTAAATTCACTATATATATTTTTTTCTCGTACGCGTTCGCTTTTAATTTTAATCGATACGTTAAATCGCGTAAACTAAAAATCAACAATCAACGTAAACGGGCACCAAACAAATTAAAGTTTATGTCAAGCCATCATTATATTATTATTAATAAAGTAATAATTAACATATTATGTTTTATTTTTGTCAATTACGTAAATAAAAAAGCGGTTTACTCACATAAAATACGTTGTAGGCATAGTCCGGAATCACCAAAACTTTTCTCGTCTTCAACAAATTCCATTGTTTATTGCCCAATACCCAAAAGTTTAATAAACTTAGGCCTCCAAGAAAAAATTGTTAGTCATTGGTAACATTAATATAAAGTAACACTAAAACCTTTACATTACAAGTTGATACATTTATAAATACAACTACACATTTATTACTGTTTAACAAGCTAACACAATATATATAACCATAAAATATCAAAGTAACATCATAAACCATCCCACCCTCACCCCCTTGATTTCGTGTGATAAACCCCCACCTAAGGGATCAAGAGCTCACAATCAGCATACCAACTTAAGTCTTGTACCACCTAGCTCATTAAGCTTGTGTCCAAGACTTACAACATTGACCCAAGACCACCCTAAAAACCCGTCCCCAAGGTCCCCATTGACACCATTTCTACCCTTAGGAGGCTTAAGTCTTGACTTCCCAAATAAGTAACTTGGACTAGGATTGTATATATAAAGCATGCACACTAGTTAAGTTTTCATCACATATTCATTTGCCTTAAGCAAGAAAACCTCATAAATTCTCTCTTTCTCGTTCTTCCCTATAGCCCACGGCTTTAAAACAACATACACACCTAATCCATTACAATTTTATTTACGCCACATATTAATAGTGATCAAACATCATAAATCTAAGGTATCCTCAATGTGTTTTAATAGGCATGGTATAAAGCCTTACAAGGATTGAAGTAAGAAAAGGAAGTAATAGGATTTTTCAATTGTGGATATAGGTTTCTTGTTGTAGAAAGCTTGGGTATATAAGCAAAATAAGGTTTTGATTTTTGTTGGTCATCATATTGCAATCAATTATAAATGTTACCTAAAACCCTTTTATGGTTATACTTTTATTATTTTTAAGTGTTGTACATGTTCTATATAACTAAACTCCATTTAGGGTTTAAAAAACATGTTAGAATGGATAACTTACTTGTGATTATATTTTTAACACGTTTTCATATTATATGTGATTGGTAATATCATGGATAATGAGATTTTAAGTACGTTAAAAACCATATTGGTGTTATAGTGGAAAAATTTAAATAAGGGCATGAAACTATGATTAAAAGTGTAATTAAAGAAAGTTTATGATTTCATGTAAGATTAAAGCAATTGTGGGGCTGTTTATAATTCGTTTTTAGACAAAAAAGTTTTACAATTTACAAAGATAAATGACACCTCATGACTGATTTCTAAAATGAATCAGAAACTCGATAAAAATCTATTTATAACAAAAAAGATATCGACATTTTCAATTTACATAATACTGCGAGTTTTTTATAAAAATAATTTTATAAAAATTACTGTTCATGCAGGGGACTTTTATTTATGAAAACATCTTTTATATAAATAGATCTTTTAAAAATGACGACGTGCTCGAAAGAATCGCTAAAAACGAAGCAATAACGAATAAGATACGACATTTATGAGTTTTCGACAACTAAAACGATAAAAATAAACTTAGGGTCTGTTGCGAACAGTAAAAATTACTGTTCACCAGTAAGTTCCAAATTTTGAAAATGTCAAATATTGATAACTCGTCTTAATACGAAAGCGTGGGCATAAGAAACGTTAAAATCGGGCTTAAAACGTGAAAGTTACGCCAGTTTTACTACAACGGTAATTATAAACGTTTTAACTTGTTAAACACAATTTTACCAAAACTATAAGCGGTGATAATATCTATTATAGATTTATATGTGGTTTTTATGTTAACGCAATAGTACAATATTTAGCTAGAGAGTTTCACATAATGAGGGCCTCTTCATACATATGGGTGGCGTATCGACGAGTTGTTGGATTTACGATTTAAAGTGTCCTAGTTCCTCATACGTCACTACATGACCTCTTAATTATGATAGCCCGAACGATAGTATGATGAGCTATACAACCTATAAATAATTAAAGTGTTTAGTACTTATACAACCTATATTGGATTAGGTTGCCTTCGGATTCCTTCGTGACTTCATTTTCTATTTGTGAATACTTGTAGAATACCATTCACCATCGGTGATTTGAAGTTCGTTAGCCCCCTTTTCTACTACTTAGCTTTATTAAAAACGGGGGAGATTTACATGGCTTGAGTTTCTTTAGACACAAGTGTTTTCAAAACTGTAAGCTATTTCCTGATTACATTATTGCCTAAGTTGACCGTATTAGGCCATTTAATGTAAGTTCGGCCCTTTTATCATGAACCTGTAATTACCAACCTTAGCTGTTAATAACGTCTATGTTATAGGATAGATATCAGGAACTTACCCATCACCCCGTCTAGCTGTGGTTCTAGTTGACGCATATAGACTCATTTAACATTTCGAAAGAAAATTCGTAGGATGTTTGGTCAAGGCATCCTCTATTGAGAAAATTCGTATGTATTTTTTTGTAACAACGAATCCCGTGTTGGGCCCAAACCTCGAGTACTGGTTTTGATTTACAGTTTATTACTGTTAAGTGTTCGGTGGTCATGAGCATTGGGCAATAATACAATGTTTTGGACTATTGAATGTGTTCATAGTCTAGCTATTACGTTAATCTTGTGTTCCATGCTATTATCCTGAAACAACCTATGAATTCACTCAAACAATTTTGTGACGTTTTTAAGCATATTTTTAATTCTCATGTGCTGAGGCATAAGCTTGGATGAGGGATGTGCCGTGACGGATATCTATTAGAGGGATTTTAATTTCTTAAATTCAATGAAACTTTTGATCTTATAGAAAATCTTAATGTCTTTTTTATCAAAACTATGTGACCGTAACGTGAAAACATCTGATCTTTCGTAATGACATTGAATGAATCGTTATTGTTTTAACGTCCATTTAAAGGTCTTTTCTATATTCTAGATTTTTGTACTTTTGACGTAGCACCCCCACACCGCTTTGTTAGCCCGTTTCGGCGCTGCGAACCCATATTTTTGGGGGTGTTTACTTTGTGGAATACCTATATTAAACTAAACTTGTAGAGAATAAGGTAAACTAAAGACATGTTCAATATCCTTTGTTGAACCTTGTTAATGACCTACTTAACTTTGATTAGATTGGGCCTAATTAACCAATTTTAATTAGCTACCTAACTTGAGTTAAAAATTGCCTAAAAAAGAGTTCAATCTTAAAATTTCTTAAAATCTATTGCTAAATCGCATCCTATTGAGTAATTGATAAATCGCCTCCTAGGTAGGTTTTGTTAAACTCGGCCTCCTAGGTATGTTTTGTTTGTAACTTCGCCTCCTATAACTATTGATAAGATCGGGCCTCCTATATAAGATTGATAAATCGCCTCCTATAGATTGTTGTTAACTCGCCTCCTAAAGGGATTTGTTAAATCTCCTCGTGAGGCATAGTTGTTAAAAAGAATAATCCGCCTCCACAGGAATTGTATAACTCTCGCCACGTGAAGTGAGTTTGATAACTCTCCTCGTGAAGGGATTTATAACTCTCCTTGTGAGGGAGTGTTGTTAACCTATCTGAGCGCCTTATAAAGGGAATTGTTAACTCGCCTTCTAAAGGCATTGTTAACTCGCCTTACGCAAGCAGTTGATAACTAGCCTTCAAACACATAATTTCTACATACATGATTTTTATGAATCAAGAAGTGTTTAAATAGTTTACACAACACATGTATAACACTTAGGATCAGTTAAAACAACATTTAGCCACACAATCATCAAGAACAGACAAAAAATGAGCAAGTTTATTCATTTTGATGCATTCAAAGGATGAGATATTATGCCTCAAACACTTTTAGGAAAGATAATACAAAGGACCTAACACAAAGCCCACAAAAAATTACAAAATTTCTCCTAAACCTAAATTTTGGAGTACAAGAATCACACAAAACTCAATCAAAAGTTAACCAAATAAAAAGCTGTTTTGAACGAGTGTTCTAACAAACCTCCAAAAACAACCAAAATCCTCCTCACTCATATTATTAGATTTTTTTAGCAATCTTGTTGATTTTGAGGAACCCTAATTCGTTATTTAGGGTTTTCGAGATCAAATCTGTGTAAAAACATAATTCATTTGAGAGACATGTTGTTGAGAGTGTGAAGAACAAAATTTTAGTTATACCTTTTTTTTGAAATCAGCTTGAAATGACGGTTTGGGAGATGACGATTTTGCGTTTGAAGTTGGGAGGGGAAAAAATTAGGCAAGTAAAGTTTAACAAATGGCACAAATAGTCCCTAATGTTTTTAACAGCATGACCTAACATTTATATTATGCACATATACTCCCTAAAGGCATAAACACATAACAGTTAAGGCTCACATAAGCTAAACTTAATTAACTCCCCTTTAATTGTTAACCCGTTATTGTTTAAAACATTTTCCATTATCACAAAACTAATTTTAGGAAGAAGATATTTGACATTTTCTCCCCTTCAAACAATGACCTGTTTTCTATTTAAAGAGTAGTAGTCGTTCTTTAAGTGGTCAAATGTCTTTGAAAAACATTTTTTGATAAAGTATTGTTTAATTTAGAAAAACAAAACAAAACACCATGAAAAATAAGATTTTTCTTATTTTAACACATAAGCGCACTGACACGTACACTTATAGAATATAGAAAGCACGGGTTGTGATGCAACGTAATCACAAGCCTTTACGTGGTCATGAAGTAGACCATGCCCGAGAATAAATTCCCATTATGAGGTCAAGTTTTCTTTTTGAAATACTTACCTTTAAGATGATGACCGGGTTGCTATCTGAAATAATAGCAAACCATTTTGGCATGTTTTGAAAGCTTTTGAAACTTTTGCTCGACCTTCATTTACAGCCTCGTATCATTATTAAATGACATTTCTAAGGCAGTAAATGTTATCGATTTTCAGAAGACATGCCAAAGATACACATTGTTATATTTTTCTAATTTTTTTTAATTTTTATTTTCCTTTTGAAAAATTTGTATAAAAGAAAGATATTTTTGTGTTTTTATGTTTTCTTATGTACATATAATACAGAATATGAGTTACCATAATTAGTTGTTCGTTTCCTCTGCCAGACGTTTCAACATTTCCGAAGTCATGCTTCTTATACCAAGCTTTTCGATCAAGAAGTTAAATCTTTCTCGTGGCAAAGGTTTTGTGAAGATGTCAGCCAGTTGGTATTCAGTCCGAATAAAGTATAGCTCCACAATTCCATTCTCCACTTGCTCCTTTATGAAATGGTAACGAACATCGATATGCTTGGCTCGTGAGTGTTGAACATTGTTGCAGCATAAAGCAATCGCACTCTTGTTGTCACAGTACAAAGGAATCTTATTGAATTGAAAACCATAATCTGTTAGCTGTAAACGCATCCATAGGATTTGAGCACAACACCTAGATAAGGTAATATATCCAGCCTCTGTACTCGAGATGGCAGTGCACTTTTGCTTTTTGGACGACCAACTAACAAGTTTGCCACCTAAGAACTGAGCACTTCTGATTTACTTAACTACTGTTGCGTCTAGTGTCCTGACACTCGCACGCTGATACCGCATCTGCATATGGTCTATCATAAGACATACCGTTATCCGTGCTAGTACCAGATGACGCCATGTATAATTGTTCCCTTTATTGTAACGAGTAAGATCCGCTTAAACCCCGCATTTTAAAGTGCTTTTCGTTAGGTCTTTGGCCGTGATTACCGGCACATAATGGCATACTGCATAAATAAGGTCAGGTCTACTGATGTCATGATACATAAGGGATCCAATTCATACCACGTTAAAGTGTAGCAAATCAATTAGGTTTCCCCCTTTAGATTCTATCATCTAGTTTACTCTTTTCTACCATAGGTGTGTCTACAGAATCACTAGATAGCATACCATATTTTTTAACAATTTCAGAAGCATATTTAAATTGGTTTATAAAGATACCTCTAGGACTTTGAGAAATTTGTAATCCTCTCAAAAAGGAATAAACATCTAGCCCCATCATTGACAACTTGAACTTAGTGTCCATCTGATTAGGCAAAACGTCATTACACATTGGCAGTATTAGTGGATGTAAAAAATTATATCGTTCAACATAAAAAATTTTACGGCAGTAATAATTCAAGTCCCAGCTTGCCTAGTGAAGAGTGTTGAATCAATTTGCACCTTTGAAGAAGATTTTGTAGATTATGAAAGCTTTACGAGCATGTCGTAGGCATGTACGTGGTTCTTGTTTGAGACCATACAGGAGCCTTTTTCACTTGTAGCACATGTGATGGGTTATCCTGACCACAGAATCCCTTCTATTTAATAAACAAGACCTCATCTTTGAGCTCAACCCACATTTTTAAGAAGAGCCGTTTTGACATCCATTTGTTAGATCTTCATAATTCTTATGATGGCGTGCATTTGGCTACGAAGTATATCGGATGTGAGGCCTCTATTCTAGATAGCCTTGCAAATGATTCTTCCTTAAAATCTATTCACACTTCTTGCTGAATCCTTGAGCAACAAGTCCTAGGCCTTATTCTTTAGTACACACCACCAAATTCATCTGTCTTGACCTTATAAATCTGACTAGTTTGATCAAAAGTGTCACTTTATTCGTTGACACACAAGTCCAATTCCAAAACTGTCTAGTCTTTGAAATTCATGAATTATCTTCTTGCATGCATCGATCCATGATGGATTCGGTCATTGCTTGTTTGAAAGTTTCTTACGGTTTTACCGAAGTCATTGAATGGCATCAAAATAACCCCACATGACGTCAGTTTTAGTTTCTTTCCTCGTAGAAGTACAGAGCGATGAAGGATCACCGATCACGTTTGCTATTGATAGATTCTTATACATTTTCCCAAGGTGTTAAAAGTAGTGAGGGTTTGGGTCTGCACATTTAATGAGACCCTTGATAAGTTGGATTCTTCATGAGGAGATTCATTAAGTGGATCATCACGAAAGATTGGTGTTTTTGGTAATTCTTTAACACCTTGAGAAATGCTTATAGATTGTTCTCGTTCTTGTGTTGATGAAGTACTTGAATGATGGATGTCATTTACCTTGATCAATGAAAGTTGACACAAGAGAATCGGCTAAAACCACAGCTCTCAGAGCATTAACTTCTTGAACTAGAGAGACAATAATTGATGGAGGAGTCAAGTATTCATCGAACATAGGCCGAAACAAGTGATCCTAATCATCTCTATTTGGTGGAATACAAGGTTGTTGAGAAACAAGGTTTGGAGCGAGTCCTGAATAGGTGGAAGTTTAGGAGTCATACATTGAAGCCCGTGTCCTGAACTGAATTATTCAGGAAGCCATATCTGTCAGTCCTTAAATGGTCACATGAAGTTGTTTCAATAATTTTCTGGTGTTCTTTTGTTGTAGATTCTGTAACTGCTTCTTCTGGTGCGGGCTCTTAACCAAGAAAATACCCAAGTCAGCTTTTGTATCTGAATTTACGCATAAGAGGTCTTCATTGTCGATTGGTAGGATAACATAGTGCACCAAGACATGAAAAAAAGATAAATCAGGTTTTCTTATCTTGCATAAGCTCATATGGAGTTTTGTTGTATCGACAACGGATTATTGAACGGTTTTAGGTGTAACAGGCTGTATTGATTGCTTTGGCCCATAAAAATAATGGAGCTTTAGAAAATATTAACATTTTAAGGCCTTTACAATAATCCCCAATTTAGCTGATGCTTTGGCGAGCAACAGATTTTCGATGTCGAGAGCCAACATATTTCATAAAATCACGAAGGTCTGATTGACAAATGCGGTTCCATTATCTGTTTTGAACATGTATTACGGACAGTGGGTCATTTCAAACTACAAACGAACTTGAATATTTTTTATGGGCATTTAAAGAGTGGCCTCAAGTCACATCATCTTTTGTCCATAAAAATCTGACCAATGATGAAAATCTTGAGTAATTCAGTACGACAATTACAAAAATACCTTTTTCTGTTAATACTCGCACACACGCATCGGGCCACACAAATCCATATGCAAAAGATATAGCTTCTCTTGGTTATGTCTTCAGATTGGAGTTGATTTGCATGATTTCTAGGCTTTTTTTTGCCTAACTCACATGCAAAACAAAACAAAACCGAGTCTTTCTGAAATTGAAGTCTTGAGAAGGCCTCATGGCAAGACCGTCTTTATGCTAGCTTGTTAATATTACCGAATTGAGATGTGATAACCGACGTTCCATAACCAGGCTCTTAGCTTCTCTGACACGGCTTTGATAAGAAGACAACTCAGAGATGTTTTAAGTCATGTCGTCCAAGAGAAATTTGTAAAAAATTTAATTTCACGGGAATCGCGTAAAAAAAAAAGATAAAAAAAAAGAAAGTAGATCAACACCTTCTAAATTAGGCGATCTAAAAGCAAGTGTTTTTCCGAAATGGCGGACTTTTTAAGAGTCCCCGTCCAAAATTGAACCAACTAAAAACAAGTTATTTTCCAAAGCCCCTAATGTATTGTGATACTCTTGAGATATAGTCACTTTGCCCAGTCTGATAGTCCACCAAATAAACCCCTATAATTCATGTAATATTGGTCGTTCTCGAATCTAGCTGTACCTAAAACAAGAAAAATTACTAACAACGATTCGATCGATCTGAAGAGCATATTCTCTGTCATGTGTTTCTATACATCTGATAGACGCATCTACCAGAAGAACAATCTGGACAACCTTTCATGACAATAAAGAAGAACGATGGAATATCTTGTACATTGGATCCCCAAGTATTATTGGGTTCCGAGTGGTTATTCATGTCTTAGATTCTACAATCTTAGTTTTTTTACTCGAACAATATGGACCTACATTTTTAACGATGTTTGGGTATTCCTGCTATAATACTTTAATCTCTGTTTTTTTGGGTTTCACAAACTGAGTGGGAATGGGTTTCTTAGGATGCACTAACTTAGCTGAATTGATCCTAGTTAAAAGGGCAGCAAATTATAACCAAACTATAGTGAAAGTTTCTGCTGTTGTTCTTCCACTTAAATCCTACTTCAGTGATAAAATACTTGACCCTGCATGTTTCTAAATATTTTGTTTTAAGTTTCTTGAGGCAGATTTAGACATGGCATTCACATTTTACGGCACATAAATCAAGAATGAACTTATCAAGAACACCGACAAACATAAATTTATTACAATTATCACAGAATAGGTTCAGAATTATCATTTAACAGTGAATGGCCTTAACATCAAACATCATGAATTGGTTTAAATCGACAAAATTTCTTTTTATATAACTTTCCTGAGGTTGGCTTCTACATTATTCTTCATGTTCGTGGAAACTTGGTGTTTAGCGAGATCCTACTATCATCTTTTTATTGCCGAGTAGGCCTTTATCCACACTTACTAGTAGAACACTCAATCCTGTATAAGACAACACAGGTGTTTAAGAAATCAGATTTGTATACGATGACTCTAACATGTTTAAATGTTGCTCTGAGGATGGTTAGAAGTATGTCAGTAAATCTAACTTTCTTGACCTTATTTTTAGGCGTGACAACAACCTTTTTTGCACTAAGATTAATCGTATTAGGGCATGTATCTCGAACATATATAAGTAACTCCTGAATTCGTTAGGCATGCTTACATGCAAAGTCTAACTCTTTATCTAAAGGTTGTTTTGCTTTAGCTTGTTTGACTATTTCTTGAAGAATATCAACTTGTTCCCGAGTGTACTTAAGGTAATCTATGTGAGCTTCCCTATTTTGCAATAATCTAGGAGCCAAATGTTCTAAATCTAGCTTGAACATTCCTGGAACAATAGTGTTGGCAGATGGTATTTGTGCAGCAATATCAACAATTTCCTTTCCTTTTACTTTTTGTAAATCGTTTTTCAATAACGTTATCACAAAAAATTTATCTTGAATTTGAGCTTTTAAATCCTCATTTTCTGCAGATTTTAAGTTTAGTTTATCAATTAAAGAGTCACTCTGTTCTTTAGTACGAACACGTGTCTTTTTAATTGAGTCAAACTGCTCTTTAAAAACCTGTTTAACATGATTAATTTCATTACAAAGATGTTCGTTTTCCGAAAGCAATTTTGCCACACTATTCTCCAGTTCCACATTTTTTGTCTCTATTTCACAATAATCATAATTGACATTCTCTTCCTTGGACTTTTTTCTCATTGATTTAATAATATCTTTCAACTTACAAATGGTAGTGACTTTGTCTTGAAGCTGAGCTTTCAAATCATTATTTTCAAAAAATTCTAGAATTTCAAGAGCATTTTGATTATCACAAGATTCATCTTTTTGAAAAATTGCTTGATTAAGTTGTATTGTCGACTCAAGAGAAATACAATGTCTTTCAAGTTGTGAGTATCTTTTCAAAATATCATTAAACGCATTTTGTGATTTCAAAAGCTCGGCCTCAAGATTACAAGATTCTTTTCTCTTTCCATCCATATTCACAGATTCACTAATCAAAGACATAGAATTCATCACAGTTAAAAGAACATCTTGAGACATGATTTGTTGTAAGAGTCGATCATTTTCCAAAAATAATTCTTTCTTAGCAATTTCCAAACATTGTTTGTCAACTGAAAACTGTTGAACATCAGCGTCTATTTGGTTAAAAACTGTTTGTAGTTCCATTATTTCATTTAGAAGATCTCTATCAAACACATTGAAGATATCTTTTAAAGATTTTAGAAATGGAATAATTTCATTGTTAAAAACGACCTTTGTATGTTCAAACACCCATTCACCTTCTGTGCGAGCATCAAGTGTTGTCCTCTTCTTCACCACAGAGTCAAACTAGGCGAGGTGGAATTTAAGCTTTTTAAGGCTTGCATTCACCAAACTCACCTTAGTTAGTTCACTGGGAACTTCCACTTTGACAGGTGGTTGATTAGAAGATTCAATGGTAGGATTGGATATACGAAACCAGAAATCTTGTTCAGCATCCATTTCTTGTTGTGGAGTAAAACGTTTTCCAAAATCTTCAGAAAGTCTATTTAATTTTTCATAATCAATAGGTTTATGAGAAATGTTTTTATTAATAACCTCTGGATCCTTTGCTTTGATCGACTTTCTTCTTCCAAAATCAAAGTTTTCTCATCATGAATCACAAGCATAGCAACATGTTTATCAGACATAACAATACCATCATACAAGGTTGGTTTAATCCGCTGAGCTTTCTTAAGGTGAAATGGATTTTGATAACCTAGAGCTTGTTTGTGTATATTATCATAGAAGGCTTGTGGCTTAGTTAACATGTACACTGTTTGATCAGATTGACCTACTTTATAAATAATATTATCAAGTTCCTTTATCTTCTTTTCTAAATCAATTTCATTTTCTATATATTTATCTTCCTTTTCTTTGGATTCACTTTTGAAAACTGTGAATGTTTACAATAAACATTCCTTTTCTTTGATTTGTTTAGAAAGATTTTTCTCAAGTGAGTCAACTTATTTTTGTAGTGCAATCTTCTCCTTAATCATATCATCCATTTGAGAATCAATCATTTTTTCACGACTACTTAAATCAATGTTAAGACGTTGTTCAAATTTTTTGACTCGTTCTTTATATCTCTCTAGCTCAGCGGTTACTGATTCATTATTCTGTTCCTTATTAGCCTTTTCTCAATTATTTACATGATTAATCATTTGTTCCGACATTTGTTCTATCACAGATAATATCATTGAATCTTGTTGTGCCTGCAAATTAGTATCTTGAAAATTTGACTGTTGTGTTTCTTGCAAATATTAAGAGTTTGGAATGATATTGCTATCACTACGTATCTCATTATCTATAGAATCCACAACTAGTGATTGTTCAAACTCCTGCATTGCAAGCACACTTTGATTTTCCATATCATTAAGATTGGTTTCAGAATGGGATACCTCTGAGATAACGTCAGAGCCATAGTTGGAAATATTGGCTATGAGAACCGCTTGAGCATTTGAGATATCATCACAGTCGAAATCATAAGTATCAAGATCCTCAGTCTGAAAAGCAGCATTGTTAGGAAATTATTTCTGAATAACTTTACGCATGCTGTGAACCATGATCTGTCAAGAAATGGGAGTTTCGCTTCCATGTCGACTAAAAATAATAAAATAAATTCTATAAATTTAGAAAATAGAATTTAAAGCTTGGGATAAACATTGACTCGAAACTCCAGTTGCACCAAAAACAAGCGTTAAATGCTAAGAGTCATGTAACCACATAAAAGTGACTCCAATAATAATAAAAAAGAGTCAATTATCATACGTTTGCTTTCGGTTACTGTCCTCAAAATTGACAGATGTCACATCTTATACCCAGTACCTGAATAACTTAGACCTTGTCTCCCCTGAACTTGTTGCACTATAACCTTGCCATCTTGAATAGTGGCTTGGTTTCTTAGATTTGAGGAAGTTCTAAGTTGATTGTTGGTTGAGGGGAACCTTGAAGAAGCTACAGCTGTTAGAAAAGCCATTGCTTTATGGAGACAAGCAATTAGATCATCTCCTGGAGAGAATACAAGAACAGCAAAACTTGAGTCCATAAGAGGTGACTCGGTCATTGGTTGTGTAGTAACTTGAGGTGATTGATAAGCAATTTGTAGAACAGATGAGGTTTGATGATTCATTTGAGACTGATATGGATATGATGATGGAACAGATGAATGATTGAATTGAGGTTGTGATGGATAAGTAGATGAGAACTATTGATTGGGATGAATAGATCCAAATTGAGACGGTGAAAACTGTTATTGAAGCTGAGAATTGTTGTATGAAGACTGATAAGTGTTAAAGTGTGGTGGTGTCATCTGCTGATTTGCTACAAATGCAAGTGGATCTTGATTGCGTTCACGCAGAAGACGGACTTCATTTGCATAGAGTTCGTGTTGTTCAAGATAGGCATAAAGCTGATCAAAGTTTGTTGTATGCAAATCCTTCACGAGCTTGACATCAGTCATAAATTTGCTCCATTCCTGTGGAAGACTGTTTAAGAACTTTGTATTCACTTGAAATTGCTCAATTTTCATGTTGTACATGCTCATATCATTAATCAGCTGAGTGAATCTCAAATAATACTTGTGAAGTGTTGCCCCTTTATATGAGTAAACTTATCAAATGCATCATATAACTTACACTCTCTCTCCTGCTTAGTCAAAGAGGTACCTTGCATCAGTAATTGAACTCTCTCCCATAAATTTCTAGCAACTCTGTGATGATTCACAAGTGAATAGATATTAGCTGGTAGACCTTGAAGAATGATATTGGTAGCTTTCATATCACAATCAGCTTGAATTTTCTCAGCAACAGACAATTCAACATATTTTTTAGTTCAGGTCACTCCATTCTCTTCAACAGTAGGCCAAATGAGTGGACCATTTTTAACTGATTCAAGTATCATTCTTCCATGCTCTTTATTTTGCATGTAGAGTTCCATTTGACTTTTCCAATAAGTCCTTGTCCAACATAGGTGGACGATTGTCAGCACCGGAGAGTATCATATACTCAGCAAGAGTATTCTTTTGTCCAAGTAGAATAACTGAATCCATGTTGATTTGATGTTGTTAGATTACTTGTGGATCGAACTGTGATTGAAAGTAATTGTGTTGTTTAGTGAGTTGTATTTTGAGTGTTGTAAGTCTTGAAACGACACGGTATTTTACAACTCTTGATAAAACCGGGAAGACAATTGAATGTTTCACGGGATTTTACAAATCAATGAGATAAACTGTATAATTTACTTTAGCAAATTTGAGTTTTGAATTGAGTTCAAGTGAATTAATTTTTCTTTTGAAAGTTGTTAAATCGCCTTCTAAATACAATTGTTAAATCGCCTTGTAAAAGAAGTTGATAAATCGCATTGGCTTGGAAAACTGCTAAATCGGCTTCTATAGGAAATCGTTAAATCGCCTTGTAACTAGAAGTTGATAATTCGCCTTACAGTGGAATCTTGATAAATCGCCTTCCAAAGAGAATTTGATAAATCTCCTTGCATTGAAGACCTGTTAATTCGCCTTGCACTAGCACCTTGTTAACTCGCCTTGTATTAAAGAGCTGCTAATTCGCCTTGCACTAGCACTTTGTTAATTCACCTTCAACTGCCAATTGCTAAATCGCCTTGCACAAGAAACTTGCTAACTCGCCTTATACAAGAAAATTTTTAATTCGCCTTCAACTGGTACGAAACTCAAATCTTTCAAAACACAAAAAGACTCACTTTTGATCATTTTTTTCCATAAATTTCTTGTACAACTAGTATTACTAAACCTATAGGTACCTTAAAAATGCAAACTTTTTAGTTTTTAAACCAAAAATTAAAAATCAAAAATTGTACTTTCTAAGACTTTTCGAACACAAAAATGCACAAAAACGTGATGTTTTCTTTGATTCAAAGCATGTACACCTATGTCAAAGGATACTAGATCAGATTTACCTATGTAAATGATCTTTTAGTGTACAAAAGAGCTTCGAAAATAAAAAAAATAAGAAGAAAGAGTACGGTTAAAAAAATTAATAAGTAACAAAACACAAAAACTTAACAAATCACTCCATGACTCTTGATACCAATTGAAGAATATGCTAGAAATCTATAACACCAAATAATTATGAAGAAATTTTAGAGAGAGAAAGTGGATGGGAGGAAGGTTCTAGTGAGAGAAAGTAAGAAAGAAAGAAAGATTAGATAATGTGTGAATGAACCAACCAACCCACCAACACCCTCTCCATGTGTGGAGAGGGTATTTATACATCACCTAGTAACCGGCCATAGGCCTTTCTTATGGGCTTTCCATATGTCTTTGGCCCGGTTAGCTTACTAACATTACATTTGATTAAACTACGAGTTGTGGCTAATTATATTAGAAGTGACCGATACTTTTCGTGTTTCTAAAACTGTTGTACCATTAAAGAACGCATCTTTATTTGCCATAACCCAAAGTCATTTTTCCCATCGAATTTTTCGATCTCAAACCTAGTTATAGAACTAGCCATTCTTCTTTAACCTTTGTTAAAAACCTTTGCAAGTTGTTTCTTAACCAACTTTACCGACAAGCCTCACAAGTCGTGTGCAATATTCCCCTTGTTGCTATAAACCCTTTTTTGAAAATCGAGCTAACTAGAATAACCCTAAACCTTTAATCCCGAACAAGTAAACCCGATCGTTAACTTGAAACCCAATCAAACCACAATCGAAACTTGAAAAAAACACTACAACACAATAAACCCTTTACTACAATCGATCTTTAAAGTCCCAAAAGATGATTACACGAAGTCAAATATTACTTGGTGTAATATTCGAATCGTATGACACAAGTTATAACTTGATGTCACCTTTGTAGTATTAAACAAGCATAATTGCCCGCACGTTGCTGCGGGGCGTTAATTTTTTTTTAAGTTATAATTTATTTTTCTTAGCGTAGAGCGGTTTTTGATTGCGTAATAGCTGGACCTTCCGCGCGTTGTGGCGGGGCTTATTTTTGTGCGATTTGATTACATAGCTGGCGCGTTGCCGCATGCCATAATTTTTCGCGAATCGCGTTGCTACGGCCATTATTTTTTTTATTTTTTTGTGTGTATTTTGTGCGGGTTTATTTTTTGGTCTCATGTTTAATAGTTTTTTTTTCTTCTTATATGGGCTTATGTGTTGGGCCTCATATTTAAAAGTTTGTTTTTTTGGCTATATTAGGTTTTTTTTTTAATATAATTTTATGAGATTTGAGTAAATATGTGTTATATATTTGGGCTTATGGTTTTTAGTGGCGTAAAATGACACCGTTTAATGCCATTTTTAGTATATATATGAATCGGTAGATATGTGTTATATATTTGATAAATGCAGTTTATTATATAAAAAAACGTAAATAGTTAAAAGTTGAGAGTACGTTTTGTAAATTTTCTTTTTTATTTTATTTATATTAAACTTCAACATTTTTTATAAAATCGTGCGTATGTCAGAAGTGTTGCAATATTGGGCTCGTTTTGTTCGCAATTCAAAGATCTTTCCGCTGGTATTTTTTATCTGAATGAGTCGATAGATATATGGTATATATTTGATAAATAAA
>BQNB010073838.1:0-31988 GCA_026074375.1 Tanacetum coccineum
ATATGCAAACTGTTTTAAGTATTCTGTTTGGATTCGAAATTTTATAAAATTTGGAAACATTTTATTAAAATAGTACGTATTATAAGGATCGTAAGCATATAAAGAACTCAAAAAATTGAGCTATAACGAAGAAGTTATGACATTTACAAGTTTACGATAATTAAATATATAAAAGTGTTTTTATAAAAGTTATTTTATAAAATTTGCTACTGTTTCAGATCTGGGAAAAATATACAAATATTTTATGATGATAGTACATGTCATGAGGATTCCAAGCATATAAGAAACTCGAAAAACAGAATTAAAAGGAATGAGTTACGAGTTTTGCAAGATTTAAGTTTATAAAAATATTTTATAAACTGTTTTAATTTTACTGAGTTGACACAAATTTTTATAAAATCAGTAAGTATTTTATTTAAATAGTATATCTCATCACGATTCCATACATATATAGAACAAGCGAAACGGAATTAAAACGAATGAGTTATGATTTTTACGATGTTACAACAATTAATTATATAAAAGTAGTTTTATATAGTTTTACAGAAACAGTAAAAGTTACTGTTCATCAGTAGCTAAAATATTATAAATATAATATTTTGATAGATTTTCTTAATACGAAACCGTAGGCATAAAGAACGTATAAAACGGAGTTAAAACGATAAAGATATGAGGTTTATAAAACCTTGTGCACTATTTTTACATTTGTGCATTATTTTATAAAATAATTAAATTATTTATATAATATCATTATATAATCAATAAAAATATTAAATCAAGTATTACTATCAAATAATCAATTGTTGGACAAAGATAGCATTTTATTTTACAAGTACAAATACATATACCTTTATTTAACAAAGTACAATTTAAATATTGTTTTAACATTTTAAATTAAATAAAAACTATTAGGTGGTGGTGTAACTATATAACTTGTGATATTGTATTTACATTAAATACACGATACTTATACGACCTATAATTAATTAGGATGCACTCGGATTCCGCAAGACATTTCACTTATTTGATTTATATAATCAATCAAATTCACTTGAGGTGAGTTCATAGCCCCGCTTTCATATAATTACAATGATTTACAACTTTGGGGTGAGAAACATGCATTGTTTTACAATTGGACGCAAGTACACTTTAAACAAAATTACGAGTTTGCCTAAGTAGCTATAACCCACTATTGCCCATGAATCATAAAATGTTAATTACTGGATTGTAAGCACGAATGTTATGAATAGATCTATTTGGGATTGACATCCCCGTTTGGGTGAGTAGTGCTCACTAGTTCGGAGGTACAGAAACGACGAATGTATACCATTTCAGAACAATTTGGATGTTGCGGGTTGAACATCTACACGGGCACATTATTTGCATTAATTTGCATACACATATATGTTGTAGCTTCAGTGTCATGAGCTTAGTGCACTTCGTAATTACATTTTGAGATATTGTATGCGTTACATGTCTTACACTTGGAAATCTTGCGGTCCTACTTTATACATTACTTAAACCTGTGAATTCACCAACTCTATGTTGACGTTTTAAAGCATGTTTTTCTCAGGTCAATAAGGCAAGAAACAATGATACATTGGTGGTCATCATTTTGGAGTCACATTATCATAAAGATTTAAGTGCATTATATTTTAAAGTACATATTAAGCTATGGGTTTTTGTAACAAACAATCTATTTAATCTAATGTATCATTTTCAAACGACTCATATAGAGGTCGTTCTCATATCTTGTGTTGTTGATCTATGATGTAACACTCTCATACCCATAATCTGCTACGACCCTATTTGGGGGTGTTACAGATTGGTATCTAGAGCCAAAGTTATAGAGAACCAGGTCAAATGTTTTTACTTGGACTATATAACTGTTTTCAAACATTGCATCATACAAATGTTTTCACGGGACATACATACACTATTGAGTTGCATTAGTTGGTTATACTAGATGCTTACACGATTTATATACGTGTTTATATTATATTACGTATATTACTATACTGGTCTTTTATAATATACTTATATAAGTTTATTTTATTGTTTCAGTGGTCATGTCTTCATCGACAGTTACCTATACATCGATATCTAGTGATTACGATGAGCCATCAGACGCAGGTTCTCTCGGAGTCGTTGTCTACGGATATGACGGACTACCCATGCACCCAGTAGACCCATATGTGGAGGCCGCTCTTCAGGCTCCCAAGCAGGCACCACCATCGCTAGATTACGTACCGGGTCCTGAGCACCCACCTTCTACAGACTATGTACCTGACCCTGAGGAGCCAGAGCAGGCACCGCTTTCTCTAGACTATGTACCTGAGCCTGAGTACCCAAAGTACTTGGTGCCATCTGACGCAGAGGCACCTATGGAGGATCAACCTTTACCAGATGCTGCTTCACCTACAGCCCTATCACCGGGCTATGTTGCTGACTTCGATTCGGAGGAGGATCCAAAGGAGGACCCTGAGGAGGATCCTAACGATGGAGGAGACGATGCTGGTGATGAGTCATCTGATGATGACGATGATGATGATGATGATGAGGAGGAGGAGGAGCAGGAGGCTTCTGAGGATGATGACGAGGAGAAGGAGGAGCATCCAGCTCCGGCCGACTCTTCTGTTGTACCGGTTGATGACCCTGTACCCTCAGCTGAGGATACAGAGGCATTCAAGACCGACGAGTCTGCACTTACACCTGTAGCATCACCCAGACGTCGAAGGGCTAGGATGTCCGTCCGACCCCAAACACCCATGTCAGCTGCTATTGAGGCACTCATTGCCATGGTTTCTGCTGCACTACCTTCATCACCACCACCTTCTCTACTTACTCCACTATCATCACCACTCCCATAGATTCCCTCGCCACCACTACCTCTACCATCACCACCTACTACTAGCCCTACATATGCTGAGGCACCATTAGGCTACAGAACAGCCGAGATTCGGTTGAGGGCTACATCACCATCCATCCACCATCCATTAGAGATACCATCACCACCCCTGTTGCTACCATCTACTACTCATAGAGATGATCTTCCTGAGGCGGAAATGCCGCTTCAAAAGAGAGCTCGTTTCACTGCTCCCACTAGTAGGTTTGAGGTTGGGGAGAGTTCGTCAGCTGCTGCTGCTAGGCAGGCTGGACATACTCTGGCCCATACAGCTGACTATGGATTTATCGATACTCTGGATGCTAGTATTCGTGCTTCTGAGAGTAGAGTGATGACCACCGTGGGGGTGGTTAATGAGAAGGTTACAGACCTTGCTACTACTTAGAGGCATGAGACTCATGAGCTCCAGGTACGTTGTGAGAACGCACAGGATGATCGAGCCTTGCTAGGAGCTCAGGTTTCTATATTGAGGAGGGAGAGGAGATACTTTCGCTCGATGGCTTCTTCTTACGAGCATGAGGCCGTTATTGCCCAACATGCATGGTCTCACTCTAAGAGCAGGATCCAGGCTATGGAGGCCCAGATTAGAGCTTTACAGAGAGATGTTGATGTACTACAGAGGAAGAGGATCGGAGATGGACAGACTGACGGCCCACATTCAGCACGAGCATGACAGATTTAGAGATCTTGTATGCGTTGCAGAGGCAGGACCTCAGGATGGACCAGAGGATGTTGGTAGTAGCTATTAGTATTGTATCATTATTAGCTACCCTGCATAGCCTGCTAAGTTTTATGGTTAATTCCCAACTAGTAGGCTGTAGAGATTTTGTTCATCTTTTAGTTATCTTGTATGGCATGTTAAGTATTATGGGTAACTCACAGCTAGCATTTCCTTAGGACCATATTTTTATTTTGTATCTCATTGTATTAATCATGTTGTAATCAAAACTATCATGTATAATTATCGATGTTGTTATGTATGAATGTTGATTTATTTATGTCATTGTTGATTTCACTTCAGTTGTATATTTTACTATGTGTTATGATCTTAGTTTATTTATTGTGCATATGTCATGTCGCGTTTATGATTGTATGAAATCTAACGTGTATTATATTTTCTTGTGATTTTGAAGAAAATGCCACCAAAGAAAAGAACCGCCACAACAACCACCACCACCACACCTATGACCGATGCTCAACTTAAGGCGTTAATTGCCCAAGGAGTTGTTGATGCATTGGCAGAATGTGACGCAGACGGAAGCAGGAATGGCGATGACAGTCATGATTCAGGGAGTGACGGAAGAAGGAGAATGCTTTTTGCTCGAGAGTGTACCTACAATGACTTTCTAAAATGTCAAACCCTGAATTTTAAGGGTACTGAAGGAGTTGTTGGTCTTACTCAGTGGTTCGAAAAGATAGAATATGTATTTCATATCAGCAACTGCACAATCACATGTCAAATCAAGTTTTCTACTTGTACTCTCCAGGGAAATGCTTTAATGTGGTGGAACTCCCACGTTAAGACTGTTGGCCATGATGTTGCATATGCATTGACATGGAAAGCATTGAAAAAGATGATGACTGATAAATACTGCCCGAGAGGCAAGATTAAGAAGCTGAAAATTGAACTATGGAACTTAAAGGTGAAGGGTACTGATGTGGAAAGCTATAGCCAACGTTTCCAAGAGTTGGCATTGATGTGCTCGAGAATGTTTCCCGAAGAATCGGATAAAGTTAAAAAATATGTCGGTGGTCTTCCCGACATGATCTAAGGAAGTGTGATGGCATCTAAGCCCAAGAAGATGCATGATGCAATTGAGTTTGCAACAGAAGTGATGGATCAAAAGATTCGTACTTTGGCTGAACGACAAGCTAAAAATAAAAGGAAGTTTGAGGATACTTTAAGGAACAATCAAAACCAACAACAGCCTTTCAAAAGGCATAATGTGGCACGAGCCTATACTGCAGGGCCTGGGGAAAAGAAACCATACGGAGGGTCTAAACCTTTGTGCCCCAAATGCAACTACCATCATGATGGACAGTGAGCTCCCAAGTGCGCCAACTGCAAGAGGATTGGCCATCTAACCCGGGACTGTAGAAGCCCAGCTGCTGCTGCTAACAAAAACTAGAGAGCCCAAGGGGAAAATCAAAGAGTTCTCACTTGCTTCGAGTGTGGAGCTCAGGGCCATTTTAAGAATAATTGCCCAAGTTAAGGAATAAGAATCAGGGAAATCAAGCTGGAAATGGTAATGCTGTGGCAAGGGCTTATAGTGTGGGCACTACAGGGACAAACTCGAACTCCAATGTTGCCACGGGTACGTTCCTCCTAAACAACCGTTATGCTTCGATTTTATTTGATACTGGTGCTGATAGGAGTTTCGTGTCTACTGCATTTAGTTCTTTGATTGATATCATCCCATCTACACTAGACCATGGTTATGACGTCGAGTTAGCTGACGGTAGAATAATTTGGGTTAATACACTTATACGGGGTTGCACTTTGAATTTTCTAAATCATCCATTCAACATCGACTTAATGCCCGTAGAAATGGGTGGTTTTGACGTCATAATTGGCATTGACTGGTTATCAAAATATCATGCTGTAATCGTCAATGACGAGAAGATAGTTCTTATCTCCTTTGGAAATAAAATCTTAATTGTTCATGGTGACGGAAGCAACAACGATCAGGGTCTCGATTAAACATCATCTCGTGCACCAAAACATAAAAGTATTTGCTAAAAGGATGTCATGTCTTTTTGGCACATGGTACCGCAAAGAAGGTTGAAGACAAGTCGGAGGAGAAGCGACTTGAAGATGTACCTATTGTTCGAGATTTCCTAAAGTATTTCCCGAGGACTTGCCTGGTATTCCACCAACCCGACAAGTGGAATTTCAGATCGATTTAGTACCTGGTGTTGCACCTGTAGCACGTGCGCCTTATCGATTGGCTCCGTCCGAGATGAAAGAATTATCGGATCAACTGCAGGAACTTTCCGACAAAGGATTTATAAGACTGTTGATAGAAATAATGCCTAAAAACATTATTAATATTTTTCACATCTTTACGTTTTGATAATCACAAAATATAAAAACGTTCAATGTAAAATTAAACGTAAACAAGTAATTAGTAGTAAATTTTCATTTCGGAGATTATATCACTTAAAGGTACGAATAAATAAATGCTTAATGCATTTTACGATCAAAGGAAATTTTTATTCAACCTCACACTTTTATAAAATGTTGTAAACATTTTTATAAACTTTACAAAACATTTTCTACAATTAAAAGAAATGTTTTATTCAAAATAAACATTTTGAAATTCAATTTTTCGGACCTAAAACGGCTAGAAAAGTTTCAGAAAATTCCCCCTACACAAAAGACAAACTAGGGAGCCCCTAGTCTAGGGCGGCCCCCTTAAATACACGGGCAACCCCCTTAAAATTAAGGGGACCGCCCACCTATTGGTAGACGCTCCTCCAGTTTGTCCTATAAATACTGGACTTTTCCTCACTATTTTCTCACCTTTTGCACTCATTCTTTCTGTTCTAAAACAGCCCACACATCTCATTAAAATCCTTTGATCATCTAATCATAAAGCTTTGTTTCCAAGTGATCCAAGCTCAATTCCTCAAGTGCAAGAGAAGAATACTTCCATCATCAAGTGAAGAAGTATTACACCTTTGTGTGTTGTTGCAATCTTATTGCATCCATATCATAACTTGTAAATCATTTGTAAATCTTGTAAAGTTGTGTAGTTGTTAGATCTTGGTGATTGTTGTAAGTATAGTTAGATCTTGGTGATCTTTCCTAGTAGTGTTAGTTAGGTGTGATTATAGTAGTGGCTTGGTGAAGTAGTGGTGTGAAGAAAACTAAGGTGTGAAGAAGTTGTGTAATCGTGATAAAGTCGTGAAGCAAAATTATGTAGTGAAGTTGTGAAGTTGTGGTAGATTGGTTCTAGCTAAGATTAGAACTCGACATCTAGCTTAGTGTCGGAAATCAAGATAAGCAAAAGTTGTGTAAGGTTTTCTCCGCCATAAGGGAGCTTGTTGACATAGTGAAGAAAACTCTCAAGTTAGGTGCTCGAGGAGTGGAGTAGGGCAAAGAGGTGCTTCGTTACCGAACCACTATAAAATCAATTGTGTTGATGGTTTGATCTTTCTAATCTTATATATATATCTCTTTTTTCTTTATTTGTTCTTACATTATTTATAGTTATTCATTATTGTGCAAGTATTGAATTTTCAAAGAGTCGAATCTAAGTTTTTATAAACAAACATAAACATTAAATTAAAAAGCGGTAAACTATTCAACCCCCCTTTTAGTTTTCCACAATTGGTATCAGAGCTTATTTCTTTTAAATCTTGCTTATTTCTTTGTCAAATATGATACAATATGCTGAGCCACTCCAACAGCAAATCTTCCATATGGCATGTTTTTAACTCGTATTTATCGACACGTCATGGAAACGTATCCTCATCTTAAAAATGGCATATATGACATTGTTAATCGAGTCATGCGTCCTCTTGTCCTAAAAACAAAAACTCGACGCCATCGAAGTGGCAGTGGCAAGGCAGTCATTCCTTTCCTTTATCCTTCATCATCAATTCACTACATACACATCAACACTATTATTCTTCGCATGCACGGACTGATCGAACACCACTCTACCTCTAAAGCTACAATTCAATGACCGTCTACCTAATGAATAGTCATACCATAGAACTGTACATAAACATCATACTGTGTTAATAGTCTCAATCAAACACCTCCCTATGTCCAAGTCTGCGGTCTCTCATAACTACAACATACATATACTATCAGTGAACTACCGTCATCAATTACACGTTCAACACCACCAGTCACAGATCTCCACGACTATCCATCAGCTAACACCCAGCATACCAGTGCTAATATCCCAGCTACACATCACTAATTCTCTTGTGTATATAAAACGTCTGAGAACGTGTCTCACCACTCATATGCACTTACTTCCCATGGTACTATACTCCAATGATCTCTGTCCGATGTGTACTCTTATCTCCTCGTAGGTGTATCACATCGATCAGCTAGAATTTTGCGCCAGTACAATTAGTCTTATCTCCCAATGCTGTCGAGTTGATGTGTAATGTCGTCTCTGTGACTGCATAGATATAGCGTCGATCTCTTAAAACCATCAGAGCTAATCACGAACATGACTACGCATTATGATAGAGAACATCCACACGTGATAGTACAATGCCATCTCCCTCCAGTAGACCTACCTTAAAGCGATATCTGTTTCTACTGTCATCAGTAAATTCAGTCCTCTTAGATATAAATGTGTCTCTAAGTCTCTCACACATTCTGTGTTGAATCTCTACTGTATGATCTGCTATCGTTGTGTCCACACGAATGAAGTTACAGACAAATCACACCGACACGTCATCTTGTCTGTGAGCTCTGTAGCAAGAGTGTGTACTCATCTATATTGTGCTTAGAGCGCTAATACTCTTCTAAAGTAGAAGGAGGACTATGTGCATGCTAATCATAGACGATCGTAGTATAGTCATACTCATACTCTGCCTCCCATGTACGGTGGAGCCGCAGTGGTGATTGTGTAGGACACAGAGTGACTACTATCTAACTTAATCCAGGTGTGCAGACATCTCGAGAGCTCACAGTGTCAGCCTTGTGAGAATGAGTCCGAATGAGATCATCTATCTCTAATGTACTCAATGCAAATATATAACGAGACGCCTCCTGTTTCAACATCCCGTCAGTCGGTCCCCTCAAGTTTGACTTACCTGAGATATAGACAATAATACATGCCTCAACACTAGGTGAATAACAATGTGCGCGACATTAATGATCACTCCAGTACGCTAGAATAATAAAATGTCTCCGATAGCAAGAAGTATGTCATATGTTAGATGTCTAGACGCGTGTAATAACCTATACTAATTGAAGGAAGAGTATCCTCAGTCCTGAGTTGTGCGCTCGCGTGTACCCTACTCTCAGTTGTGATTATAGTAGATAGCTCGAATCTCGAAGCAATACCTCTTATCATGTAAATGAGGTGAGCTCAATACCGATAGATACTCCACTGTTTACACTAATAGGACGCAAACCTACAAAAAAATACCTCCACAAAAACACTCCCCCTTTACAACACCGCAAACACCTGATCTGTAGAATAGAACCATCATGCGACGTGTAAGTCATGAGAGACTCATCAGCACTCATACATTGGAATAGAGTCTATGCATCTATTGTGAGTTGTTGAGAAACTCTCATAGACTTGCTACTATACAACACACGCAAGTGATCTACAGACGTCTTGTGTACTGTAATAGGCTCCACCTACAGTACTCCTTCCCGTGTGCAAGAGATATAAATCTCTTATGTGGCCAAAAACCTAAACTAGTTCAAACTCATTCTGTGTCATAGTAGCCATCTCTCACATTTACCGTCTATCCCCTCCCTTCTAATACTCTCAAACACCACACAAGAAATTGTAAATCAATCTTCGAATGTCAGAGGTGTAAACACAAGTACTTTTACACAGTCGATGTGTCGTCTCTTCTCATACATATACTATACATCTACCTATGCAAGATCTATGTGTTAACTACCATACATACTCCACTGCGGCCACAGTTGTATGTGCGCATAATCTGCACGTGATCAATCATGATAGAGATACTATAGAGACACCATAGTGTGTATAGCACATGACTCACTCAGTTAAATCTCTTGGCGCTTGTGTCAACTAATGTCTCATACCAAATATAGGCAATTGTCATCACTGTTGATCTGTCTCGGACAGAGATAAGAGAGAAGTCCCGTCCACTCGTCACTGACACCTACACAGAGTCGACATGAGGCTCTCAGGTCACGATGGAAACCGTAGCTACTACCTGCCAGTTATGACCTCCTCACACTCTTGTTGTGTGAAATCCACTGACAGCATCACTCTCCCTCTTTTGTTATAAAGATCTATGCCATTACACACCCCTCTCTCATATCACACGATTGAAGTGCACTGAAGTATTCCATACTGACCTCACATCCTACCTCAAACTACAACCCCACTCCACTAGTACAGTATCGGACACGTATACACACAAAATAGATATCTCCAAACACACAGCTCTTCATCAATATCATCCCTTGACCCTCACAACAGACCCCAACTCGGCTACCCTTAAACCACTACTCCATAGTGTCAGTCCAGCTCCTGCCAACCCTACGAAGTTCATAGATCACACCTCAATCCATAACAGTATCACTCATACTCTAAATGGAAATACTATACTCCCCACCCTCATCAAACTGTCCTCCACCCGCATTACTTCCACCTTAAGCTTGTTGTCATCACAAACCGTCAATATACCTCATTTAGATCATCTCTACTATCATTGAGAAATTCCCATCCCTCTAGCCTAACTCGACTACTCAAGCACACCATGTCAGATTCCATCCTACTTTGCGCTGCATCTCCTATAACCCGAACTCTCTATTTTGTTTGGTTAAGAGATGACTCGACGTCATGATGTAAATGATAGCTCTGTGATGTAGATCCACATACGCTTACCTGATGTCGTATCCCTAAAAATTTTACTTGTCCTGCCCATAGAATAACCCCTAGAGCTCTCTCTAATGAGAATCATACCTCACTACCACACTATATACACCACTAGATACTGTCATAGGACACAGTATCTCTATCACTCAGAATCCACCGCCAACTCACCTCACACCAACACCCGATGATCATGTGTCCCACACCCACACACACCTTGAAAGACACACCGTATCACTAGACAAAGACACTCCACATCATATCTGAATATCCGCATGTCCAAGAGCTTCCTGTCTCACCGACCTGTCTCAGATAAATTTAAACTGACATACTGCCATCCACTTTTTTGCTGGCAACTGTCCCAGACCCTTGTATTGCCAAACTACCAATCAAAGAACTTGACTCAACTCTCTGCCATAGTGTATTGTCATCCCCGAGGCTCTCCTATCATCTGACTCTTCTTGTGTGTGTCTGGATTCCTATGCTGGCTCTGTTGTGTCCAGTCTCTTATGTGAGTAGTTCACCCAACATCACACCCCTCTACACGCCTCTGCCTAATTGAGTTACTCCCGTCTACAAATATGATGTGATTGGGTCGCGTGTCCTGTCTGAAAAAATGCCCTCTGTCTGCGTCAGTAAACCCATCTCCGTTCAAACCTTTGTCGCCTCAGATTTTAAGCAACAGAGAGTATTCTTTGACTAGATTCACATATGTTGAGCATTCATAGATACAATTGTTTAGCGTATCCTATATTGTCGGACCATTCTTCATTTGTCCACTGTCTTACCGCTTCACACACGCTGTATTGAGCATTGTCCTGCCGCGCCTCCAAAATCTTTTTCCTCTAATTAATACACCAAAAATTCTATAACGGTTTCTTAAACCAAATTATTATACTCAAACACTAATTTTTTTACACATATAAATTACACATACCAAACCACCAAAACAAAAAAAACAACACTACAATATTCACAAACACAAACCAAAATTACCCAAAAAATATCACATATCTTTAACCTCCCCAAACAAAACTATAACAACACCCCCATATACATCAAATAAAACACCCAACTCAACCTATAAAATGATAGAGTATTAATATTATGAATCTGTCAAGACGCACTCTACACAAAGAGTTCCTTCTGTAGTAGATATCTCCCTCTCTGTCTCCCAATGACATGTATGAGATATCCTAATGTTCAACCATAAGAAAAATAAACAGCACGAGTCACGCATCATTATACTCCAAGCAGTGATGAGTGAACCCTGTGTGACTGCCTCAAAGTGAACAAACCCTGTGTGTATATAACGAAGAGATTAGTTCACCCGCACCCGTGATCCGAGATAGATATCATGTACACTACCCTCACGCTCCCACAATCAAGTTAAATACAGTCGCCTAGCCACAGTGAATCCACAAGCAGAGTCCGCAATGAGAGAGATCGAATAATCAAGAACTGTGCCACAGCTGTCTCCAGCGCTCTCTCCTAACGTAGACCTACTCAATACACAATATAGCGAATTCGTGTGCTACTGGCCATACACCCTAATATATTAAGACTCTTGATACTGCTCTTCTCTGCAAACAGTGAGTCTCTCCTATTGTTGTACGTGTGCTCAATGTTTGCACTGTATAGTCGAATCAGTAGTGTTGTCTCTCACAGCTAACCGACACGGCGCATTGCGCATCCTTGTGTATACCCGTGACCGAGGAGTAGTCTATCCACACACCCAAGGACATAATAGAGGAAAGGAAGAGGACCATCTCTCGATCCATAGACTCTGAGCTACTAACGTCTACCAACTAACAGTACTCAATCCAGATACGAGATGTTCGTCTCCTCACATCACTGACACGTGTGAACTTATCAAGCTCCACCACACCCCTAGCTCATGGAGGACGTCCAAGTTCTTAGCCCACTCATATAAGCCCCCCACCCTCTCCGGTCTGCCACAATCAGCACGTGAACCTACTATACCTGGCCGCGGTGCGCGCCGCTCGCCGCGCGTCGCGCTAGTCGCGCTCTCTGCTAGGACACCGTATCATCCTCAACTGTACGGTAAACCCCGTGCCCGTCGCTTTAAACTACCCACAATGCCCCGGCCCGAGTGCGCGCGCCTTGTCTCTTGCTCTCATGATGCGAGATGATCTGTCGTAATACGGCCCGGTCCACTAAAAATACAACTACCACACCTTTTTCCCATATTCCAAACCCCACCCAACCCACCAAATACCCCCCCCCCACAACCCCCTCCCCACTACACCCCTCCCCCACCCCCCTGCCCCCCCCCCCCACCCCCAACCACCCCCTCCCCCCCTCCCCCCCCGCCCCCCTCCCTTTTTTTTCAATGTATATTAAAAGTAAATAATGTATTATTTAGTTACAATTTTCATTTCGAAAATTATATCACTTAAAGGTATGAATAAATAAATGTTTAATGCATTTTATGATCAAATGAAATTGTAACACCCCCAAAATCGGGTCGCGGCGAAATGGTAACAATGGGGTGCTACGTCAAAGTACAACAATCAAGATATAGGAAACGACCTTAAATGGACGTTTTAAGATAAGATTTCATTCGATGCCGTAGCAAAATATCAGAGTTCATACATTATGGTCCCATAAGTTTTAAAATCATAAACATTCTTAATTAAACAAAGCTTCATCACATACCAAAAAATGACTTAAGTTTTTATGAAAAGATAAAAAGTTGCTAGTTGTAAACCTGTTTAGATTAAAAAACACAGAATCCGTCTTCATTGATATCGCCACGGCTTCCCGTCCAATCTTCATACCCTAGGGACCTGAAATTACATGTCTAAAATCAACACAAAAGGTTGAGTAAAATCATCGCATGGTTTATCAGTAAAAAAGGATGGACCACCAAGATCGATATAGCGTCATAGTAGACTCTAAAAACACATCAGTAGTACAAAAACTATTTATTATTGAACTAAGATCATGACACCGAAAGCCTTAACTAGTTTGTGCCCCCAATCAGAATAATAGGATGCTTGCCAAAACACCTAACACTCCCAATGTTAATGCACCCGATCATAACTAGTGACCCAGTAAGGTGGGGGGTGGGGATTGTTAGTCCCAATAGATCTATCCATAACACCAGCGCTCACTATAATAGCAATTAACGGTTCATGATAAATAGGGACTTCACGGCAATAAGGTAACTTAGGCATTAATAATCAGGCAGTAATCTGGATAGCATACACTTTGAAAAACACTTGTGTCCAATAGTAAAACAAGCAATGTAATTCACCCCGTAGATTTTGTAAAACAATTGTAGAAAAAGGGGGCTATGAACTCACCTTGAGTGAATGGAAATCAACAAGTATTCAAAATAGAAAATGCGTCACGAAGGAATCCGAAGGCAACCTAATCCAATATAGGTCGTATAAGTACTAAACACTTTGATTATTTATAGGTCGTATAGCTCATCATACTATCGTTCGGGCTATCATAATTAAGAGGTCGTGTAGTGAACGTATGAGGAGCTAGGACACTTTAAATCGTAAATCCAATAACTCGTCGATACGCCACCCCGAAGAGGCCTCATTATGAAACTCCCTAGTAATATAGTACTTTGATTAATACCACATATAGGTCTATATAGTTCAATCACCATCTAATTGTTTTGGTAAAATTGTGTTTAATTAGTAAAAACGTTTATAATTACCGTTTTAGTAAAACTGACGTAACTTTCGCGTTTTAAGCCCGATTTTAACGTTTCTTATGCCCATCTTTTCGTATTAGGACGAGTTATCATAATTTGACATTTTCCATATTTTGACCCTCTGGTGAACAGTAACTTTTACTGTTCACATCAGACGTGACTTTTATTTCAATCGCATTTGTTGTCATAAAACCAGTAAATGTCGTATTTTATTCGTTATAGCTCCGTTTTTAATTATTCTTTCGAGGACGTTCTCGTTATTGAAAGTTCTATAATTTTATGAGGTTTACAAAAATGTAACTTTCTGTCATGAATAGTAACTTTTATAAAAATAGTTTTATAAAAGTATTAATTGTCGTAAACTCGCGAAATTCATAACTCGTTCGTTATTAATTGAAAAATTACGATTCTTATCATTTTGGAATCCTAAAAATATGTATAATTTGTTAAAAATGCCAAACTTGCTGTTTGAATAATTTTTATAAAATTTATTTTATAAACTCCGTTTAATTAACGTATAACTCGTTTTTAACGTAACTTTTCGTTATTAATCCGTTTGACAAGTTTCTCATCATTTATATTCTTATATTAATAATCATACAACATTAACATAAGTCCATAATTAACCTTAACTTGTCATATGTATTTCTTTAACTTGAAACATATTAAGAAACTTTTATAAACCCTAATTTGCATTAACACTTTTTAAGCTTAATTAAGATTGTAAATTACTTATGTATCCATTATAACTTTATATAACCATCCATACAACATGTGTATAAGCTCATAAAACTATATTTCCAAGAAAAATCCATGTTTACAAGTTAAACATATCCTAATGGTGATTTCACTACATAAACATCACATATGCATATAATCATATAAATGAGAAGTTAAGGGCTTAAGATGACCTTAATGAGATGATGTAGGATGATGACACTTAAGTGCTAAACCCTTGTTTAGACTTTAAACCCGAGATTATAACCAAGAAAACCCTTGTTTTCTTAATAAAACCCTAGCTTCCTTTTACTTGATTAATACTTGAAAATGCTTAGCCAATGCTTGGAAACACCTTAGAATATCTTAGGATGGATGTGTATAGATGTGTATAGGTTGTAGAAAATTTTGTATGGATTGCTTAGAGGGGGGGTTGAGCCGTGGCATGTGTAGAGCACAAAGGGAGTGTTTTTGTGATTTTTACTAAGTATTTTGCATGTAAGTGTTATCTAACTCATGTATGCTTGTATATATAACATAAGGCTAGTCAAAGATGCAATAGGGGTCTTGGGAACAAGATGAGGGTCTTAGGGAAGACTCTTAGTCAAAGGGAACAAGGTATGGGTGGTTTTAATGGTGTATAAAATGTCTAAAGACTAATCTTGACCACTTTGATACTTCTTTGAATATTTGGCCAAAAATTCGGTTATGGCAAGAGATATATGATATATTTGAGTTAATTTTATGTATTGGGTATAAAAGTGGGTATTTGTTGAAGCGCAGAAAAGTTTTGGTGGTTCCGGGAGTGCCTAAACGCAATTTATCGCGAAACGTAATCAATTTACGTAACCAATAAAAATAAAATAAACAAAGTTAATAATTATACTCAAAATAATTACTTAACACTTGCTTGATGTAAACATTTATTTGTTTGGTGTCCGTTTACGCTAAACGATAATTTTTAACTTACGCGATTTAACTTAACTATTAAAAATAAAAGTAAACGCGTACGAGAAAGAAAAATAAATAATTAGTAAAATAAATGACGTCGTAAATGACCTAAAAATACGGAATGTTACAGGATCCATCAAAAAGAACCCTGAGAAGAGAGGAAATGGGGGAGAACCTAGCAAGGATAGGAATGTGAGAGATGACAACAAAAGGACTAGGACTGGAAATGCTTTTTCTATAACCGCAAACCTTGTTAGGGGAGGCTACACGGGTACAGCACCCAAGTGTACCACGTGCAACTATCACCATTCACCTGAGACACCTTGTCGCACTTGTTTCAACTGTAACCGCCTAGGTCATTTTGCTAAGGATTACAGAGTGGTGCCTAGGAATGTGAACCTCATCAATGCTAGAAACCCAACTGTTAGGGCCTGTTACGAGTGTGGTAGTACCGATCATGTCAAGTCAGCATATCCTAGGTTGAATCAGGCTCAAAGGCTAGGGGAAACCATTAGATCCAAGTCGTGGCTGTTAATGGGGGTCAGGGTCGTGGGAACTAAGGAAATCAAGCAAAAGGTAGGGCATTCATGTTGGGAGCAGAGGAGGCTCACCAAGACCCGAACATCGTGAAGGGTACGTTTACTCTAAACGATCATTATGCCACTACCTTGTTTGACTCTTGTTAGCCTTAAAATATGAGGACTTATACGGAATTACATTAGTTCATAAATAGCCAAACATGCAGGGACTAGATTAGACTATTAAGGATAGTTTAATTGTGTTTGGACTATAAATACCCCCTCCATACTTCCATGGAGGGGTGAGGATTCATTTTGTAAAAGTGTGTATTCTTGTTTCTCTCTTTAGACACACACATCTTCTCTCTATCTTTTTATCTCATCAATAATATGGCTTTCTATTTGTTTCATCCTCCCCGACCTCCGAATCATCTTGTTTAGCTAGTGTTTCTTATGATGTACAATTGGTATCAAGAGCTAACTGGGGTTGTATCATATTCGTGTGGGTTGTGTTTGTGGTGATTTGAGCTTATTTGTTTCCTATTTTTATTCGTTTTTTTTATTTTAATAAACCGCTTGCCTTTTTTACTTTTCAAATCATAAACGACAAAACCATATACACGTAATGTTGAATCATAATGTTTACGTGAAACAGTGATGAGTTTTTCATTTTATGGATTATGTAAGTTGACACAATGGTGCGTTTTCAAAGTTTTTATATATAGCAAATCTCTTTGTTGCTTATTTCTTTGGCTTAACGCCTTGTTTCAAGCTTATTTCAAGTTTTTGTGGTTTCAGTGGCTCATTTTTGCGTGTACACGGAATGAAAAAAAAACTGTGTTTAAAGTGTTTGATATTTCGCCCACCGAACGAGTTCAACCAAACTAGAGACCACCGATCTAGTTTCACCCGAACTAGTCATTTTAAACACAAGCCGAACTAGTTTTCATTTGGAAACCGATCTAGTCATTTGTGATTGAAGACTCGAACTAGTCAAAAATCTTGAGACCCGAACTAGTCACATTTATTCAAGACCCAAACTAGTCACATTTGATTCGGTTTTTCGGTTTCGAGTGTCATTCAACGACGGGACTTAAGACATACACCGTTGTGATCGTGACTCATTTTCGATCAACGTGGTATATTCGGATTTCACCGACGATAACCGAACAAGTTTAAATGATTAAAAATTACAATCGATGCATTTCATATTTTTTTTTAAAACGAAAGAAACATATTTTTTGGAGGGAATTTGCAAATTTATTAACAAGAATTTAAACTTGTCACATGCAGCCCCTGGAGTTCTATTCAAATTCACATAATTTCCTTTCCTTGTTTATTAACCCTTCATGTTAATACTCCTTAGCACCGTTAGTCCTTTCAGACCATAATACAACCGTTAGCCCTCCAAAGTGAACCAAATTTTGCCGTTTGTCCTCGTAAGTTCATTTTTCTCCAACAAAAGCTCACGTACTTCAAATTCAACAACAATTTCACCAACAATAATTTTTTATTCACAATTTTTTCTTGATTTAGTAAAATCCCGTAAAAGTCGATTCTTTTTACGGTTTAAGTGGAAAGCTTCATCTTGCTTATCGCCCCACACATACGTCTTATTCTTTTGAGTCAACAGGGTGAGGGGCTTTGCGATCTTGGAGAAATTCTCAATAAACCTTCGGTAGTAACCCGCCAATCCTTGAATGAACGGTTTCAGTTGAATGATTCAGGGGTCTTCCTTTCTTGGACCGAATAACGCTTGTAGGATCCACGTTGGATACCGTTACGGTTGACCACATTGTCCGAGGAACTGTATTCTTATGTAACCAAAATTTGGCATCTTTGAAAATTTAGCGTATACAAACTTCTCTTCTGGAGTAAGTTCTAAAATCGTCTTCTAGGTGGACTTCATGTTCTTTCTTCTGACTTTGAGTAGATTAAGATGGTATCAATGAACACATTACAAAATTTGTCCAAATTATGGCTTGCAGATGCGGTTCAATAAGTCCATAATATTGTGGCGCCGTTTATTTTGTCAGTCAAATGGCTGACTGTTTGAACTCAAAAGTGCCCATATACGGGTTTCTAAACGCGGTCTTGGTATATCCTTCCTCTCGGAACTTCAACTAATGATATCCGGAGCGATGATCTATCTTAGAGAAACACACGCATTGTAATTGGTCATACAAGTCAATCCATTCTGGGGAGAGAGGTAAACGTTCTTTATAGTCAAATTGTTTAGTTCCCTGTAGTCAATACAAATGCTATCGAACGTCTTTTTCTTGACAAAGAGGCATAGGTGTGTCCCATGGTGAGTGACTTGGTCGAATAAAACCTTCTCTCGAAGTTCTTTACGCTGGTTCGTAATTCTAAACATTTCTGAAGTGTGGGGGGCTAACCCGGTATGGAGTCTAACAACTGGCGATGCGCTGAATCAGATCTTCAATGTGAACTTCTATCTCTCTCGCACAAGAGGTAACCTAACAGATAGTCCTGGAAATTACCTCGGGGAAGTCTCGGATACACGTATGTATCAAAGCTTTTTCTCATCAGCCTTGATACATGCAAGTGATCCAAGGTCTTTTTCCGGCTTCTCGCCTTGAACTTCAAGAATCTCGCCATTCGGCTTAAGAGGAATACGAACTTCTCTCATAACAATCGATTGAGAGCTCGGTGATATGCCAAACCAATACATTCCAATGATAACATCAAAACTTCCTAGCCGGGTGCCAAGACAGTCTATTTTGAACACATCGTGATTTAACAGACTAAGGTGCAACTACTAAAATGGTATTGGTGTAAACAACCTTTTCCTTGACCGCTAACTCTAACTTCGTAGCTTGTGTTTAGAGTGGCAGGGGGCAATATTACTATAAGTGGTAAACGCAGAAGATACAAAAACTCTTCTCATTCACCGGAGTCATAAAGAGGGAATACAGCGTAGTGTCATTAAGAAGGAACGTACCCGTGACCACATTCGGATTCTGCTTAGGGATTTTCATACACCACGCTAGCCTCTCCCAGAGCTCCATCATTTTGCTTGTTCCTGCTTTCGGACACTTATTTGAAATTATGTCCTTTCTCTCCACACCCGAAAAAAAAAAACATGTAACATTTTGCAGTAAGTAATACCTGCACCCTGAGCTAACTCTACATCCTCTCCAGGTGAATAAGTCTTTTGCTCTCCGACACTTTTGAGAGGACACGGTCCATGATGATGGAAGTTGCACCGATTACATTTTGGTAAATTTCCAGCATAAATTCTTTCCTCCAGCTGGCGGCATGCAGCTATATGCCCTGCATTTTCCTGATCTCCTGTTTTGTTGCTGGTGATGATGTTGTTTCGGTTGGGTTTGTTGTTGTAAGTAGTTTATTGTTGTTGTTTAGGTATTGGTATTGTTGATTTCTCTGGTTGTCTTCCCACTTTTTTATTGCTTTCCCCGATTCTTGCTAGCCTAGACCGGTAAATGCTTGCTCGACCAGTTCAGGGCCTTGTTTGATTGCTCATGCAATGGTCGCAGGCTTTGAAGAAGTGATGTTTCCTTTGATTTCTTTAGGGGAAACCCTAGGATTATACCTTTCGAATTCTTCTTCTTTTCAGTAGGCAAACAAATTCATGGGACACATCAGGCCAGTTCCCCAACCCCCACCCCCCCCCCCCCCACCCCCCCACGTGGAAATCGATTGTTGTAAGCTCAATATCATCTCCTTTCAGGTCAGATGTCCAAAGCTTTTGTTCCTTCTTTGGTATTTCAGTTGCTGGAGGCAGTATTCAGTGGTCTATTCTAGCTTTTACGTTGCTCCAGGGATCTGATTAAATTTAGCAAGTCACATAGTTCTGAACATTTCCGTTCCACAGTCAGAGCACGACCCTCGAACGTTGCACATGACAAACTTTACTTTGTCATCTTCAACACATTTGCAAAATTTCAAAACACTTGCTCATCTTTATCGAACACAAACGTTTCGTCCGACTACACCTTCAGTCCCCTTGAAAGAGTGAGGCTTGTGATTTAGCTTAAGCTTTAATTAACCTTGTTGGGATTTAACAACTAATAAACCAGTTACTACGAGTACGCAGAGGATTGGATCTAGTTTGATATTAAAGATTAACACATAAATAAGGCAAGAAAAACTAACCGTTATGTTTAATGACAAAAGTCAATTAAACGAGAATCTTGAGAGTTGGAGTAGCGGACTGCGTTTATACCAACAATGGAAACGTCTAGCAACACTTCGTTTGTTATTAAAACTAGAAATACCTGAGATGAAGTTCCAAGAACATTCTCAGTATAATGGTTATGTATTTCTTGCTAATATCATCCCTTTGTTACAAATACCGTTAAACATATGGATCCTAACTCATTCCATGTAGTTTAAGAATTTAGTTTCTCATTATAGAAGTTAATTCAGATCTACCAAACGTAATCAAGAATCATCTTGAATTACACTTTGGATGCGGCCATATAATCATCTGATTAATTCTGAAGAGGCACCAATGGTATCAGATTGCAATTAGACAATTAGAGGAACAAACTCTTTATTGACTACAAGTGTTGTGGATGCTCCTTCACATCACTTCCAAGAATAGCCTTTATAACTACCATTTTTGTAACACCCCCAAAATCAGGTAGCAGCGGAAAGGTAACAATGGGGTGCTACTTCAAGTACAACAAACAAGATATAGGAAATGACTAAAAATGGACGTTTTAAGATAATATTTCATTTATAGCAAAATATCAGAGTTAATACATTAGGTCCCATAAGTTTTAAAAGTCATAAACATTCTTAATTTAAACAAAAGCTTCATAATACCAAAAGACGACTTAAGTTTTTAAAGATAATAAAAGTTGCATAAACTTTAGATAAAACACAGAATCCGTCTTCATTGATATCCGCCACGGCTCCCGTCCAATCTTCATACCCTAGGACCTGAAATTACATGCTAAAAGTCAACACAAAGGTTGAGTGAAATCATAGGTTTATCAGTAAAAAGGGTGGACCACAAGATCGAAGTAATAGTAGACTCTGAAACACATTCAGAAGTCCAAAACATTTATTATTGCACTAAGCTCATGACACCGAAGCCTTAACTAGATTTGTGCCCCAATCAGAAAATAGGATGCTTGCCAACACCCTAACACCTCTCAATGTTAAATGCACCCGATCAAACTAGTGACCCAAGTAAGGGTGGGGATTGTTAGTCCCGATAGATCTATCCATAACACCAGCGCTCACTATAATAGCAATTAACGGTTCATGATAAATAGGGACTTCACGGCAATAAGGTAACTTAGGCATTAATAATCAGGCAGTAATCTGGATAGCATACACTTTGAAAAACACTTGTGTCCAATAGTAAAACAAGCAATGTAATTCACCCCGTAGATTTTGTAAAACAATTGTAGAAAAAGGGGGCTATGAACTCACCTTGAGTGAATGGTAATCAACAAGTATTCACAATAGAAAAATGCGTCACGAAGGAATCCGAAGGCAACCTAATCCAATATAGGTCGTATAAGTACTAAACACTTTGATTAATTGAAGCGTAGAATTATTTTTGTGGTTCCGGGTATGCCTAAACGAAATTTTATCGCGAAACAAAATCAATTTACGTAACCAATAAAAATAAAATAAACAAAGTTAATAATTATACTCAAAATAATTACTTAACACTTGCTTGATGTAAACATTTATTTGTTTGGTGTCCGTTTACGCTAAACGATAATTTTTAACTTACGCGATTTAACTTAACTATTAAAAATAAAAGTAAACGCGTACGAGAAAGAAAAATAAATAATTAGTAAAATAGATGATGTCGTAAAAGACCTGAAAATATGGAATGTTACAGATATAAGTACCTTATAACTGTGGTTGATGATTACAGCAAAGCTGTGTAGGCTTATTTTATTAAAACTAAAGATGAAATTACTTTTTATATTGAAAGTTTTTTTGAATTAATAAGCACTCGTTTTAATAAAAAGATTAAGGTCTTTAGGTCTAATAATGGTTTCAAGTTTATAAACAATAAACTTGAAGTGTTTTTTTAATGAAAAAGGTATAGTTCATCAAACTTCTTGTGCCCACACACCTCAGCAAAATGGCATATGGCATAGTAGAAAGGAAACATAGACATTTGTTGAATGTTGCTAGAGGTCTTATGTTTCGGAGTGAGATTCCTCTCAATATGTTGTCTGAGTGTATTTTAATTGTTGTTTATCTTATTAACAGGCTTCCCTCATCTATCTTGTTTGGAGCATCCCCTTATTTGATAGCTTATGGAAAAGAACCTAATCTCTCTCATATTAAGTGTTTTGGTTGTCTATGTTATTCAATTGTCTTAAATAATCATGACAAGTTTAGTTCTAGGTCTAAAAAATGTATTCTCGTTGAGGTTTTTAGTGTTAAAAAGGCTTATAAACTATATAGTCTTGAAAACAAATATGTATTGTTTTCTAGAGATGTCACCTTTTATGAAACCATTTTTCTCTTAAAATGCAATTCGAGTCTTAAAAAATCAAATTTTAAGTCAAAATGAATCTGAATTAAACTTGTTAAATTTCTTTGATAACACTGATGTTAATTCACTTAAAAGACCCAATGATGATGAGAGAGATTCATCTAATGGTAAGGGCAATGTGATGGGTTCTTCTAATCTTAACAGTCCACATCCTGTCATTGATGAAGCAACCTTTGCAACCCATATAGATGATAACAATAATATATTTGAGGGCAGTCAAACTAAGAATAATGGTTTTGGGTCGGGTATTGAGTTCCAAAACAATAAGAACAATGGGGATGAGCCACAGACAGCGAGGAAGTCTAACAGAGTAAGAAATCTTCCTTTTAAGTTTAATGATTTTGTTCTTCCCAGCAATAAGAAATAGGGTATAGATTAATGTCAATTTATTTAATTTGTCTCTTCTATGAAAATTTCTGTTTTGCTTACCAATCTTTATATGATTCTATTGAACCCAAGACTTATTTAGAGGCTGCTCGCAGATAAGATCTGGAATGAGGCCTTTGATGAATAATGGTAATAAGGGTTTGTTGAGGAATAATAATGGTTTTAACTGTGATTATCTGTGTATAGGAGACTATAGTTTTAAATGTTGTTTAAAATTAAGTACAAGTCATTTGGTGAAATTGAAAGGTATAAGGCTAGACTTGTTACTAAGGGATATAGTTAGAGGGATGGTATTGACTATGAGAAGACTTTCAATCTTGTAGTTAAAATAGTGACTGTCAGATGTATTATAACTCTTAATGTGCATAATAACTAGCCATTATTTCAATTGGATGTTAATAATGAATTTTTGTATGGTGCTTTATTGATGTATGGATTTATGATTTAACCCTGGGTATTATGATTAGGTCTGGAGAACTAAGTCTTTAAGCTTGTTAAGTTATGTGTGGGAGTAAGAATTGCTCTCAGAATGGAAAATGAAATAGCTGACTTAGGCGTTAAAGAAAATGATTTTAATCAAGGCATAAATGAGTACTCTTTGTTTGTTAAAAATGACAATGGTATTTTCTTAGCATTATTGGGTTATGTTGATGATATAGTGGTTACTAGTAACAACAAAGAGGAAATTATCAAGTTTAAACAATTTTTAGCTTCAAAGTTTCAAATTAAGGATCTAGGTAGTTTAAAACATTTTCTTGGAATCAAAGTTTTAGAAAAATAAAAAAAGGTTTGTGTTTGTCTCAAATGAAGTATTGTTTATAACTTTTGTGTGAATATGTTTACTTGCTTGCAAGCATGCTGCTACTCCTATGCAACCAAATGTAAGTTTAAACCATGTTGAGACTAAAAAGGATAAAAAGCTTAAAAGTTTGACTGAGTATCAAAAAGTTGGTTGGAAAGCTGATATATTAGTATGTGACTTTGACCAAATATATTCTTATGCAGGCTTGTTTGGTCTCAACACATGCATTCACACTTACAATCTCATTTTGCTACTGGTAAAGGTTTTATTGGAGTGTTGTTGATGATACTTACTAAATGTCTCTTGGGTATGGTATTCAGTTTTTCATGGTAATAGTCTTGGTTTCTTTGTTTCTCAGATGGTTACACGACTGGGCTTAAGTGTTTGTTTCTAGGAAGTCAGTTTCTAGTTTTGTGTGTTTCTGTGAAATTTGATTTGTTGGAAAAAGTTAAGAAGCGAGCAACCCTTTCAAAGTCTTCAGTTGAAGCTGAGCATAGATGTATGTCATCTACTAATTGTGAAATCATTTGGGTGATTCATTTGCTGATAAGGACTTGAATGTGGAGGGCTTGCTTCTAGTTCCATTGGATTGTAATAACACTTCTGCTATCCAAATTGATGCCAATCTTGTTTTTCATGGGAAAACTAAACATTATGAGATTGATGTGCATTTGGTTAGAGAGAAGGCTGCTTCAGGTATTATAAACACTGTAAAGGTCTGTTAGGTCACAATTTAGGTATTGTATCACACTTGTAACGGTTTAGGAATGTAGAGAATATAAGAGAGGAAGCAAGTCTTTTAATTTTTAAATTTTATAAAAGAAGATGAGAAAGGATGGGAGAGAGGAGGATTACAAAATTTGGACAAGCTTTAATACTTCCATTTAAGATGGGAGGTATTTTTAAAGTTCGACCAACAATATGTTTATTTCCTTTATTATAATATCTAAGTCCGTGGTTAGTGATTCTTTTTAACTATTCACGCTCACTAAACTTATTACAATACTAATTAATAAAAAACATAATACAAAACTAGTACTACATAAATAAGACCACTATATTTATCTTATAATAGAACACTTATTAATCTTAATAATTCTCCCCTTAAGGGTCAATTTATATCTTGGCGTTTCTATTTCTTTGTTCAGTGGTCTTCATTCACATAGCCTTACCTAACATCTTATCTGATCACGATGCCTTCAAAACATTTCTTGTATATATTATTCCTAAAACATCATGAACTCTGATCATCTTGCTGAGAGCTAGGTCTGCTTACATAACCATGCTTCAACATCCCAAATTGATCTTTTTCACTTTCCTCTAAACCCTTTTCATGTTAGCATCCAGAACTTTGGTGATCTCATCAAATCCATAAATCCACTTTTTTTTTTGTTATTCTAATAAATCAAGCCAACAAAAGGAAGAGTAGTGAGTGTATACGATTTTGTTCTTCAATACCAAGGAATGTGAGTTTTGGTGCAATAAGATTGACCTTCTGTTGAAAACTTTTCAATCCAATCTAATAATCATGAACTCTTTCCCAGATGACATAACTTCTGATAAAGACGTTCATTGACTTTAGTATCCCAGTCTCTTGATATTTGATCTTCCCATTTATGCACATCAGATACATATCTTCAATATCATTCTTGTGTAAGTACTTGGAGTCTGATTTCGTGAATGATTTGTACTCACCATCATCTCTTTTAACCACAATCTCCTTCATATACTCTTGCCCATAACCTTGATCAAACTGAACTCTGATTATGTCTACAATTCTCTTTTCAGAGTAGACTTCTTCAGGGTCATCTATTTTCTTTAGTTGCCTTATGATGTGAGATTTCTTAGCCCATAACCTCTTCCAATGATCAACAACATATCTTGCATATAGATTAAACCTTTTGATTGTCTTTCTTACCCATATGGTGTTCAGTTCTTCAAGGTCATTTTCTGGGAACGGGAATGCATGAACTGCAAAGTAATAGTAGACTCTGAAACACATTCAGATGTCCAAAACATTTATTATTGCACTAAGCTCATGACACCGAAGCCTTAACTAGATTTGTGCCCCCAATAGAATAATCAGATGCTTTGCAACAACCCTAACACCTCTCAATGTTAAATGCACCCGATCAAAAACTAGTGACCCAAGTAACGGTGGGGATTGTTAGTCCCGATTGATCTTATCCATAAACCAGCGTTCAATATAATAGCTAATTAACGGTTCTTGTTAATTGGGGACTTCACGGCAATAGGTTAATTAGATTAATAAATCAGGCAGTATTGATAGCATACACTTTGAAATAACAATGTGGCCAATAGTAAATCACAGAAATGTTATTTCACCCCGTAGATTTTGTAAAACAATTGTAGAAAAAGGGGGCTATGAACTCACCTTGAGGGAATGGAAATCAACAAGTATTCACGATAGAAAATGCGTCACGGAAATGACGGAATGCAACCTAATCCAATAGGTCGTATAAGTACTAAAACACTTTGTATTAATTAGTAGGTCGTATAGCTCATCATCTATCGTTCGGCTATCATTAATTAAGGGGGGAGGTGAGTAGTGAACGTATGAAGGGAGCTAGGACCTTTAAATTGTAAATCCAGCAATCGTCGATACGCCACCCCGACGAAGAGGCTCATCATTATGTAAACTCCCTAGTAATTTTAGTACTTGATAACTATGACAAAGTATGATTCTATATAGCTACATCACCGTCTACTCGTTTTAGTGAAAAACATATTCTAACGATAAATGGTTTATATGTATATTTTGGTTTAAAAATGGGTAACTTCCTCGTTTCTAAACAGTTTCGCGCGTTTCTTACTGTCCACCCCTTCAGTATTAAGTCGGAGTTATCATTTAATTTACATTTTTGAATTTTGCTACCTTCTGTGAAACGTAACTTTTTACTGTTCACACCAGACCCTAATTTATTTTAATCGTATTTGTTGTCGTAAAACCCGTAAATGTCGTATTTTATTCGTTATAGCTCCGTTTTTAACGATTCTTTCGAGTACGATCTCGTAATTAAAAGTTATATCATATTTTTGATGTTTTAAAAATATCACTTTCTGTAATGAATAGTAAATTTTATAAAAAAAAGTTTACAAAAGTTTAATTCTCGTTGTATAACTCGTAACTAACGTATCTTTTTCGTTATAAATCAGTTTTTCAAGTTTCTTATCTATTTTAGAAACGGTCATGAGGCAGTTTATTATTTTTTATTATAATGTCAAACTACTGTATGAACACGATTTTTTAAAAAAGCCCTTTATAACATTTATGTATACTTTTAATCATAATCTTCTTAAGTAAACCTTAAAACCCTAATTTATACAAAATCATGTTTATACTTAAACAACATGTCAACATACTTATTAATCCATTTTTCCATGATATATATATCAATATGACATAAGAAAAAAATGTGTAAATTCCTAAACATAAGTGTCTAACTCTTTTTACATATTAAAAAGTCTAAGTTGAGATTTAGCCATAAAGGAACATGTTACACATAAATCATGATAAAATGAAAAGTTGAAGGTATAAGGAAGATCATAGGAAAGATGTATGTGATGAGAAATAAGTGCTAAACCGTGTTGTTTCGGACTCAAAACCAAAAGCTTGCACAATGAAACCTAGCTTTCCAAGATGATTAAAAAACCATAGTTTCACTTTTACTTGATTAATTACTTGATTGAAAAAGGTAATCCAATGCTTGGAAACACCTTTAGATATCTTTTGGATGGATGTTGTGTGTAGATTAGATGTGTATAGGTTGTATAAAAATTTGTATGGATTGTTTATGAGGGGGGGGGGGGGGGGTTGAGCGTGGCATCTTGGCATGTGTAGAGCACTAAATGGAGGTTTTTGTGATTTTTATTAAGTATTTTGCATGTGTAAGTGTTATCTAACTCAAGTATGTTGTATATAAACATAAGTCTAGTACAAAGATGCAATAGGGTCTTGGGAACAAAAATGGAGGGGATCTTTGGGAAGACTCTTAGTCAAATGTGACAAGGTATGGGAGGTTTTAATGGTGTAGTAAATGTCTAAAGACTAATCTTGACAACTTTTGATGACTTCTTGAATATTTTTGCCAAATATTCGGTTATGGCATCGAGATTATGATATCTTTGAGTTAATTTTATGTTTTTGGGTATAAAATTGGGTATTTGTTGATTTGAAGCGCAGAAAAGTTTTGGTGGTTCGGGAGTGCCTAAAACGCAATTTATCACGAAACGTATCAATTTACGTAACATTAAAAATAAAATAAACAAAGTTATAATTTATACACAAAATAATGACTTAACAATTGCTTGATTGTAAACATTATTTGTTTGGTGTCCGTTTACGCTAAACGATAATTTTTTATTTACGCGATTTAAACTTAAACTATTAAAAAAAAAGTAAACGCGTAACGAGAAAGAAAATAAATAATTAGTAAAATAGATGACGTCGTAAAAGACCTGAAAAAATGGAATGTTACAGTATAAGTACTTATGACTATGAGTTGATGATTACAGCAAAGCTGTGTAGGCTTATTTTATTAAAACTAAAGATGAAATTGCTTTTTATATTGAAAGTTTTTTTGAATTAATAAGCACTCAATTTATTAAAAAGATTAAGGTCTTTAGGTCTAATAATGGTTTCAAGTTTATAAACAATAAACTTGAAGTGTTTTTTTAATGAAAAAGTTATAGTTCATAAACTTTTGTGCCACACACCTCTTGCAAAATGACAGTTGTTTAATGTTGGCTAAGGGTTTATGTTTCGTTGGATTCCTTGCTTAATATGTTGTCTGAGTGTATTTTAATTAGTGTTTATCTTATTAACTGGCTCTCTATCTATCTTGTTTGGAGCATCCCCTTATTTGTTAGCTTATGGAAAAGAACCTAATCTCTCTCACATTAAGTGTTTTGGTTGTCTATGTTATTCAATTGTCTTGAATAATCATGACAAGTTTAGTTCTAGGTCTGAAAAATGTATTCTCATTGAGGTTTTTAGTGTTAAAAAAGCTTATAAACTATACAGTCTTTTAAAACCAAAATATGTTTGTTTTCTAGAGTTGTCACTTTTATGGAAACCATTTTTCTTTAAATGCAATTTGAGTCTTTAAAAATCAATTTTAATCAAAATGTAATCTGAATTAAACTTTTGATACACTGATGTTAATTCACTTAAGAAGGACCCAATGATGATGAGATGGAGAGATTCATATAATGCGTGGGCAATGTGATGGGTTCGTCTCATTTTTTTTTTAATCTTTAACAGGTTCACATCGTGTCATTGATGAAGCAACCTTTGCAACCCATATAGATGATAACAATAATATATTTGAGGGCAGTCAAACTAAGAATAATGGTTTTGGGTCGGGTATTGAGTTCCAAAACAATAAGAACAATGGGGATGAGCCACAGACAGCGAGGAAGTCTAACAGAGTAAGAAATCTTCCTTTTAAGTTTAATGATTTTGTTCTTCCCAGCAATAAGAAATAGGGTATAGAAAAACATGTCAACTATTCTAATTTGTCTTCTATGAATTTATGTTTTGCTACCAATCTTTATAAGTCTATTGAACCCAAGACTTATCTTGAGGCTGCTCAAGATAAGATCTGGATTGAGGCTATAAATAGTGAATAGAGGCTTTGTTTAGGAATAATAAATGGGTTTTAATTGATTTATCCGTTGATAGGAAGACTATTGGTTGTAAATGGTTGTTTAAAACTAAGTACAAGTCATTTGGTGAAATTGAAAGGTATAAGGCTAGACTTGTTACTAAGGGATATAGTTAGAGGGATGGTATTGACTATGAGGAGACTTTCAATCTTGTAGTTAAAATGGTGACTGTCAAATGTATTATAAGTCTTAATGTGCATAATAACTGGCCATTATTTCAATTGGATGTTAATAATGAATTTTTGTATGGTGATTTACTTGATGATGGATATATGGATTTACCCCTGGGTATTATGATAAGTCTGAGACCAAAGTCTTTAAGCTTGTTAAGTATTTGTGGGGACGTAAGCAAGCTCTCAGAAAATGGAATGAAAAGCTGACTAATGCTTTAAAAGAAAATGATTTTAAACAAGGCATAAATGAGTACTCTTTGTTTGTTAAAAATGACAATGGTATTTTCTTAGCATTATTGGGTTATGTTGATGATATAGTGGTTACTAGTAACAACAAAGAGGAAATTATTAAGTTTAAACAATTTTTAGCTTCAAAGTTTCAAATTAAGGATCTAGGTAGTTTAAAACATTTTCTTGGAATCAAAGTTTTAGAAAAATAAAACAGGGTTAGTATTGTTTATAACTGTTGTGTGAATATGTTTACTTGCTTGCAAGCATGCTGCTACTCCTATGCAACCAAATGTAAGTTTAAACCATGTTGAGACTAAAAAGGATAAAAAGCTTAAAAGTTTGACTGAGTATCAAAAAGTTGGTTGGAAAGCTGATATATTAGTCTGTTACTAGACCAAATATATCTTATGCAGTTCATTGTTTGTCTCAACACATGCATTCACCCTTACAGTCTCATTTTGCTACTGGGTTAAGGGTGTTGAGATACTTACAAAATGTCTCTTGGTTATGGTATTCAGGTTTATCATGGTAATAGTCTTGGTCTGCTTGGTTTCTCAGATGTAGACTGGGCTAAGTGTTTAGTTTCCAGGAAGTCAGTGTCTAGTTTCTGTGTGTATTTCTGTGAAAATTTGATTTGATGGAAAAGTAAGAAGCGAGCAACCATTTCAAAGTCTTTAGTTGAAGCTGAGCATAGATGTATGGCATCTACTAATTGTGAAATCATTTGGGTGATTCATTTGCTGAAAGACTTGAATGTGGAGGGCTTGCTTCTAGTTCCATTGGATTGTAATAACACTTCTGCTATCCAAATTGATGCCAATCTTGTTTTTCATGGGAAAACTAAACATTATGAGATTGATGTGCATTTGGTTAGAGAGAAGGTTGCTTCAGGTGTTATAAACACTGTAAAGGTCTTTTATGTCACAATTTAGGTATTGTATCACACTTGTAACGGTTTAGGAATGTAGAGAATATAAGAGAGGAAGCAAGTCTTTTAATTTTTAAATTTTATAAAAGAAGAGAGAAAAGGAGGGAGAGAGGAGATTACAAAATTTGACAAGCTTAATACTTCCATTTAAGATGGAGGTATTTATAAAGTTGACCACAATATGTTTATTTCCTTACTCTAATATCTAAGTGTGGTTAGTGAGTTCTTTTTAACTATTACGCTCACTAAACCTTATTACAATACTAATAAACATAAAACATAACTAAAACTAGTACAACATAAATAAGACCACTAAATATCTAATAATAGACACTTTTTAATCTTAATAATCTCCCCCTAAGGGTCAATTATTCTAGGCGTTCTATTCTTTGTTCAAGTGGTCTTCCATTCACATAGCTTACCTAACATCTTATCTGATCACGATGCCTCAAACATTCTTGTATATATTATTCATAAAACATCATGAACTCTGCATCATCTTTGCTGAGAGCTAGGTCTGCATAACCATGCTTCACATCTAAATTGATCTTTTTCACTTTCTCTAAAACCCTTTTCAATGTAGCATCACAGAACTTTGGGATCTCATCAAATCCATAATCCACTTTTCTTTTTTGTTATTCTAATAAATCAAGCCAACAAAAGGAAGAGTAGTGAGTGTATACGATTTTGTTCTTCAATACCAAGGAATGTGAGTTTTGGTGCAATAAGATTGACCTTCTGTTGAAAACTTTTCAATCCAATCTAATAATCATGAACTCTTTCCCAGATGACATAACTTCTGATAAAGACGTTCATTGACTTTAGTATCCCAGTCTCTTGATATTTGATCTTCCCATTTATGCACATCAGATACATATCTTCAATATCATTCTTGTGTAAGTACTTGGAGTCTGG
>BQNB010073839.1:0-31988 GCA_026074375.1 Tanacetum coccineum
CAACAAGTGCTTTTCCATCAACACGAACTCTCCTTCCTGTTTTCTTATAGAACTTCTTCATTCGTATAGCAATCATTGCTGTTAACCTCAAAATATTGAGTCAAATATGAAGTTCGTTCATTATGTATTTAAGTCTCGGTCAATCAATTAGTTAACGTTGTAATAGGTAAGTATCGGGAATCGGGCTCGATAGTTAATCTAATATTGTATATGTTTTGGGTTTAATCCCAAGCAAAACCCGAGCCCGAGTCCTAGTTAAATATCCCGCACGTTACTTTAATGTGTCGGGGTATATAAGCTCTTTTCTATTTAGAAAAGAGTTAAGTTGTTCATTCTAAAATAATTCCACTTTTCTATTTTCTCTCATCTCTCTCTCTCTCTTCTTTCTCTCTCTACAAAACAACTCACTTTCTTTCTCTTTTCTAGATCAAATTCGTGTATGATATATATGTTATAAAGTGTTAACGGGATCCTACAATTGGTACTAGAGCTTCAAGGGTGGATTCGTGATTCATTTGTGGCAAAAAAGATCAGAATTCGTGGCTTATTTTGTGCATAATACCCCACGGCTCAAAATATATTTTTGGATTTATTTTGTTGGTTGATCGTGTTGTTCTTCCAAATTAAACTTGAAATATAAAATGGAATGGTAGATAACACACTTTTTACCAAGAAGAAAAGTTCAAACCTCATCATCGTTCAAACATATGTCGATGACATTATATTCGGCTCGACTTGTCAGACATTGTGGTGATGAATTTGCGGAAAATCATGCATGACGATTTCGAGATGAGTATGATGGGTGAACTAACTTCTTCCTATGGACTACAAAAAAAAACAAATGAAGATGTTATTTTCTTTAAATCAATCTAAAATATATTAAAGAAATTGCTTAAGAAATTTGCTTAGAGGAAATCTAAACCAATGAAAACCCCCATGTCCTCCGATTCTAAATTCCACGAAAAGACGAAGAGTGTGAAGTCGGTCGATAGTACCAAGTATCGAGGCATTGTAGGTAGGTTTATGATACCTAACAACTGGTAGGCCCGATAATCATGTTTATGTTCCTGCCTTTGTGACCGCTTCCAAGAGGCCCCAAAACCTCTCACTTTGAAGCGGTAAACGAATCTCCGATAGCATTAAGAGGCACTACGCACTTTAGGATTATTGTATCCTAAGGGACCTGGCCAACATAAAAAGAGTAGTTTATGCGAGACTCCAGATCATGCGGGACATTATTGTGGATTGAAAGAGCACTAGCGGATTTTACGTTCGTGGGATGTTTTTTTGACATCTTAGTTCTCAAGAAACAAACCGCTCCTTTTTTTATGCCTAATATCCACTACCGAAGCCGAATACGTAAGCGCCAGAAAAGGCAGTCAACAAGCACTAATGGACGAAACAAGCCTCTTATCGACTACAACCGTCTCGAGCTCGACGACGTCCCAATCATGTGCGACAATAAAGACGCGATTGTACCTAGCAAAAACCAGTGCAACATACTCGAACAACATATCAAATTTGTCACCACTTCTTCGTGATGAATGTCCAGTGAAAGGACATATCTCAAACTATAAAGTGCGTCCCCGTTGACACATCCGCCTGACATTCTTACAAACCCCTAAACGTGAATCCGTTTAAAACAATATACGTCTTGGTTTAGGAATGATGGAACCATTCCATAAATCACCATTAGTCCCGCTTCACCTTTTTTTGCCTCATTCTAGTCCCGGGTTTCCCATTTCCGTGCCCATACAACCTTTAATACTTCATCCGAGGTACTTTAACCATTTTTAATTCGCGAAATGCAAATTAAAATGTCACTCCTATTTGTAAATTTTTTGTCAAAAACTGAGTCCAAAACCCCTTGCTGAGGGCGGCCCCTAATATATTTGGGACCGCCATGCGATATTGGACCGCCATCAGCAGACACTAAAATTGAAGACTTTAATCAAAAAAATTCAAAACAGAAAAACAAACACCCCCTTTCATATCTGCAGCGACGAACACGACTCAAACCACCCAAAAACTCAAAATCACCCATTAAAACACTAATTGAAGATAAAATCAACACCTACAATCATTCACAACATCTTAAAGATCATTAAGTCATTTAATCTATTTTCTTTCAATTTGAGTCTAGGGTTCATGATGAACACAAAAATTGAAATTGGGGATTTTCCCTTTCTTCTTTCAATTTTTGTACAATTAGACTACTATGAAACAAAGTATAACTAATATGCTTCCCGTATGACATAAATTTTGCATACATTTAAGAGTTATTGAAAAATTGATTTTAGAAGGGAACAAAAACTTAATTTATTTCAAATTAACTCACGTTAGAACATAATAAAAAAAAAAAAAATTGTGGTTATGCATTGTTAATACAACTTATAAACATTTTCAAACACATGCATAATGATCTCATGAACAAAGGTCGAGATACATAATTCATATGCATTTTTCGACATGTTTGGATGAGCAAAATCAAATTAAGGAGCGTTTGGATTAACTCTTAAGTTTTTATTTCTAGGTCGAGTTAATCGTTACTCCACATTTGTCACATTTAGGCACACACTAGACATCTCGTTAAAACAAAGGAACCTCACTAAATTTATCTTTTTTGATTCTAGGTGAAATGACTTTGGAAAATGAATTACGGTACACAAAATCATACGTTCCAATAATCTCAAATGAAAACTATATTCCTGATATTTTAAAACCCATCATTCGAAACCTAGAATGTAGGTCAATTCATGAAGGTCGTCCTGTATCTCCTGAATCCATTAAATACGACAACATTCAAACCCTTTTTCAAACTATCAAACTTTTGAAAATATTTAAACTCCATGAAGGAATTTGTCCAAGATTTCTACTTGAATTTTATTCCTCAATAGAAATCACCAATAATGACGATCAAAACATCTTTTTAACTTTCTGGGCATTAAAAAGAACATTTAAATTCTCACTCAAGTCATTTGCCTCGATTCTCTCCATTCTATGTGAAGGAGAATGTTCTTACTCTGAAGAACCCTCTCTCGACTCTTTGAAAACTAATCAAGAGTCAAACGCACCTTATCAAACACACGTTCCAACACCAAATGAAATTATCTAATGAATCACAACAATCGGACAAACCATTTTTTCAAACAAAATCCTCAAGGAAAAGCTTCATCATGACATGAGATCTTGGAATGAAATCATTCAAGATAATGCCTTTGGCACTCAAAATGACTCACCATTTCTTCCTGCATCATCATGTCACATGATGTATTGCACTCTAACAAGTACTCCTTTCAACTTTGCCTACTTTCTAACCAAATGAATTGAAAAGATTAAAAATCAACCAAAATCTCCAACGCCATATGAAATGATTCTAAACCATCTATATGATCACATCATCAAAATTAATCCTCATCTACGAAAATCCAAATACAAATCATATCAACCATCTATGAAACGTTGGGTTCATCCTACTCATCTTAAATCAATTATCTGCATATCTTCTAAAGACCTCAAGTGAGATTCGAATATGGTTGAGATATTTCTTGAGACTTATTACTAGACAACGTACAATCATTAAACTATGAAAAATCTAGCTAACCTCTATCACGGTTACTCAAGTACGCGTATAACATGTCTAAGTTATTATTACATGCTTGCTATATGACATTTAGTAGACCTTTAAGTCATTTATATGCTTCTACTTGGCCTCATTGCATGATTTCTCTTCTCTTTTAGCTAGATTATGTGATTCTTAAAGAGATAGAAATGCCATAATCACCCCTCCAACCTTTTTAGCCTGTTCTGAAAAATGATTAAACTTCTGGAAAATTTCTTAATCCCCCAGAAAACGGCCCTCATAAATGGTGGGCGGCTCCCTAATATATATAGGATCGCCCATGATTTAAGGGACAACAATTAGGGGAACCACAAAATTATGTCTCCTCTTATTCTGTAACTTTTGACCCATTTCCCAAGGCCTTCCAATCTTTTTTTCTAAACCAAACACTTCTTAGATTCTTTATTCTTCAACACCATGCATTTCCCAAAATTCTTCTATATATGAACATCATTCTTCTTCATATCAATCACCTCTTTTCTACTAAAACTTTTCACTTCTCCTATAAATCTCAATGTCATCCTTTAGCAAATCCCTTCGTGACTACTCACGAAAATACCAAAGGGCCATCCTTGAACCTTGGAGACAAAGCCATAATCTTCCATCATCACCACCTTCTCCTCTACCAAATAGGACTCCAATACCTCTCCTATAACAACAAACTCTCTATCATCTCCTTCACCTCCTTGAAATCTAACTCAAAACCAAATAGGACATGAACCTCTTCACTTATCCAATATCCTTGAGATTAATCTACAACAAGCAATTGAAGCCACCAATCACTCACCTCCTACCTCACCATGTATCCCTTCACCTACTTTTGATCAAATAAACTTTCACTCGGGGTTATGTCATTGTTGCTTACTAACCCGAGATCTATTTGATATATTGATAGATGATCTTAATCGTATCAAATCTATCATCATTGGTCCTTCAACTTTGTTCTCATCTTCTATAACAACTTCTTCTCCATAATTGACTTTTTTTGGAAACTCAACTCATCATAATGAACCTCCCATCTTTTGTTCATGGCATCTCTTAGACTTCAAGAATCTACTAGTCTAAGCTCTTTACCTTAATATGCTTTTACTTTATCTTGTTATGATTAAACCACTACGGTATTGATTTATTAGTGTGAATAAAATTATCATATGATAAAATTGCATGCATTAGCTATGATGTCATGATTAAGAGATATTTTGCTTGCACTTGTACTTTCAAAAACCTTTTATTTTTTTTTTTTGTTTTTTGTACAAACAATTTTTCTAAAGATCGATCCTTTATTGCCCAAAAACCATGGGAGCATACATCAAGGGGGAGTCTTGGTATAGTCGATTTCTTTCTTCCTACAACTACTCAACGATCATTATGTTTGAATTCGACAAAAAGGGGGAGAAATGGATCAAAACTCATTAATAATGTGTAACTATTAATTTTACACAAAATGAGTTTATATTTTGTCATCATCAAAAAGAGGGAGATTGTTAATACAAATAATGTCTAAAAACGATAATTTAAAATTTCAACCTCTTAACGTCTTGATAATAACAAAAATGTTAAAAACGTTTACGTTAAAATTAAACATTTACAAAGTGTTAATCGTAAAATTCATTCTAAATTAGTGGTCACTTAAGGTGTGTAACAAACAAATCAGATTAAGCATGATAAAAGATCAAGACAATAGTTTTCACTAAACCATTTACATTTTTACAAGAATAATTTCACAAAATTAATTATACAAAATATTTTCTAATTAAAAGAAACGTTTTATTAAAAACTTAAATTTTGAAATTCAAAATTTTCCCCCAAAACAGAAGCTTCTATACCAGATACAACCTTCCAAAAAAAAGACAAAAAAGGGAGCGTATTCTACTGGGCGGCCACCTTATAGGCCTGGCGGCCCCCTTATATATCTGGGACCGCTGGGACCGCCCCCAATGACCGTTGGATTTTCCTCCTATAAATACTGCTCTAATTCTGACAGAAAATCAGACCTCATTGCACGAATTTTTCTATACTTCTTTCTCTCTCTAAAACCATTCCTTTCCTCCTAAATATCTTGATCACTAACATATCTTGATCTTGTTTCAAGTGATCTAATCTTATCTTCTTTATCTCATCTTTCCTCTCTATCATGTGCAAGAGAAGAACACTCGTATTCGCCAAGAAATAAAGTGTTGATTAGTGATCTCTCATCTTTTATTCTAAGTACCAAATCTATATTGGAATTATCTTGTGTATTTGTATGATTCAGATAGTGTGTAAATCTGATAGTGTAAAGACTAGAGATTATGTATTGAATGTGAAGTGGTAAGATTGGTTCTTGATAAATTAAGACTCGACATTTACTTAGTGTCGGACAATATGTAAAGCGACGTGTAAAAGGTTTTTCTTCGCCTGAAGAGAGCTTGTTGACATAGTGAAATCTCGAGTAGGATACTCGGGGAGTGGAAGTAGGCGAAGAAGACTTCGGTAGCCGAACCACTATAATCTTGGTGTCATTGGATTTAAATTGTTCCTTCTCTTATCTCTTTACATTGTTGTGATTGTTATTTAAAATTAGTTTAGATATTTACTTGGTTGATTCATATTGTTGGTTGGTTAAACATACTACTCGAATCTAAGTATTTTGAAAGCAAAGTTTTAAAATTAAAAAGAACCTGTAAACTATTCAACCCCCCTTTCTAGTTTCCACATGGTTGTCTAATCACAAGGCTGAAATAATTTATCATGAGAAGGTAGTGACGATACCACTACTAGATGACAAGGTGCTTAGAGTATTAGGAGAAAGACCAGAAGAGAAAGCGAGACTTTTGATGAATGCTAAGGCTAGTAATAAGAAACAAGAAGAGATTGTGGTGGTTAGAGATTTTCCCGAGGTATTTCCAGATGATCTATCTGGATTACCGCCTATTCGGGAAATTGAGTTTCGGATTGAGTTAACCCCTGGAGCAACGCCAGTAGCAAAGTCTCCTTATCGTTTGGCACCTTCTGAATTGGAGGAGTTGTCGGGACAACTCAAGGAACTCCAAGACAAAGGTTTCATTCGACCAAGTTCATCGCCTTGGGGAGCGCCGGTATTGTTCGTTAAGAAGAAGGATGGTTCCTTTAGGATGTGTATTGACTATAGAGAATTGAATAAGTTGACTGTTAAGAATCGTTATCCGCTACCTAGGATTGATGATCTATTTGACCAACTGCAAGGGTCGCAGTTTTTCTCTAAGATAGATCTTAGGTCTGGATACCATCAGTTGAGAGTGCATGAGGATGACATTCCAAAGACTGCGTTTAGAACTCGTTATGGACATTTCGAGTTTACTGTAATGCCCTTTGGTCTGACTAATGCACCAGCAATATTTATGGACTTGATGAATAGAGTTTGTAGGCCGTATCTTGATAAGTTTGTGATAGTGTTCATAGACGACATCTTAATCTACTCTAAGACTCAAGAGGAGCATGTAGAACACTTAAGGTTAGTCTTGGAACTACTTTAAAAGGATAAATTGTATGCTAAGTTTTCTAAGTGTGAATTCTGGTTAAGAGAAGTGCAGTTTCTTGGGCATGTGATAAATGGTAATGGGATTCATGTGGACCCTAGTAAAATTGAAGCTATTAAGAATTGGAAAGCCCTTAGAACTCCGAATGCGGTTCGTTCGTTCTTAGGATTGGTTAGGTATTACTGTAGGTTCATTAAGAACTTTTCTAAGATAGCTAAGTCTCTTACTATCTTGACTCAGAAAAGTAAGACTTTTAATTGGGGTGAGGAACATGAATATGCATTTCAGACCTTAAAGGATAAGTTTTGGTCCAACCGTGTTTTTTTGGTCCAACCGTGTTTTTTTTTTACCTCTGTTACTCGATCCGTAACACTTTTGGTCCAACCGTGTTTTTTTTTTACCAAAAGTGTTACACCCGATAAACCATAAGGACAAAAAATGTTACACCCGGTAAAAGTGTTACGCACGGTTGGACCAAAAGTGTTACGGGTCGAGTAAAACATGACAAGATCCGTTACAAAAAATTGTTTTGGACTAAAAATGTTACACCCGATAAACCATAAGGACAAAAAATGTAGTTCACTCTAATACTAATTACTAAAAGCCAATTGCTCAAAAATGCTCAAAAAACTGTATTCTAAACATACCCATCTGTATATAAACAATCAACAATAACAATTACAACAATAGTACTCGACGAATCACGTAAAAAGTACTAAGATATAGATAATCTTACCATACAAATAGATAAAAAGAAAATCTTATAAATAGCCCAAAAATATTATACTAGCTCACTTTATAGAAAAAAATAAAAAATTAATGCGATATGCGACTTCATTAATATTTTGTCAAGTGTCTTTTTTTTACTTGATAAATACTAGTGGTTGGCGGAATGTCTTTTTGTGCGACTGACAACTATTATACTTTCGTGTGACCAAATTTTACTTTTCTCAATTTTTTTTAAAAAAAAGACAAAATTTAGCCGCACAAAAGTATAATAACCGTACAACACCCAACCACCACTTATTTTTTATTATTAAAAAAAGAGATGCATGTCAAAAATTTAATATAGTACAATCGGTTATTGAGATTGATTTATTTCGGGAATTCGATTTTGTTATGGGCTAGAAAGTAGACTCATCAAACTACTCGGCCCATATCACATAACATCCGGCCCAACATCTAATTATCTCAACCCCAATACCCCCCATAACCAAAACCGCATTATAAATATACATAATCGGTGACTGATCCAACGGCCTCTTATTTTTGGGCCAGCCTGTTTTTTTATTTTTTTATTTTATTTTTTATTTTTTAATTTGTATGCACAAAGTAGGAATGGGAAAAAAAATATTACAAAAGTTTTGATTTATTTAGATAAAAAAAATACCCGTGGAAACATCTTCGATACCTAATAACTTTAAAATAATCGATATGGTCACAAACGTACAACCCAATATATTAAAAAAAACCAATATAACAAAAAAAAACAACACTTTAAACATGATGCTTAACACATAAGCCATCTAAAAACAATTATTACTAATATACACATTTGTCGACAAACTAGCCTAAAATTCGCATAAAATGTGGCCCAAAATTTGGCCCAAAGTAAAAAAAAAAAAAAACTAGCACAAAATTAGCCTGAAATCTGGCCCAAAGTAAAAAAAAATACAAAACGGTCCCTCAACTTTTAACTATTTACGATTTTCTTACACAAAAAATCCCGTAAAAAAATTAACAAAAAAAAACACGTCAAGTTTTTATTGTTCACAACTTTTTTACATTCATCGGCCCAAATAAAAAGATATCGAACCGTCCCAAAAAAAGAAAATATTCGGGAAAAAATTAACCCGTCCCAACGCAAAATTTTTTTTCCCGAATCGTACAAAAAATGAAATATCCGGGAAAAAATTAGCCAAAAAAAAAAAAAAAAAAACGGAGTTTTACCGGTTTTTTTTTAAATCCGGTTAAAAACCGGTTTTAAAATACACGGTAAAAAACCGGTATGATTTAAAAACCGAAAACCGGGTTAACCCGGTGTCGGTTATATTAACTGAACCGGTAAAAAAAAAACCGGGTTTTTTAAAAACCCGTGTTTCGTTTTTTCGCGACCGGTTTTTTAAAAAACCGGTTTTTAAACTTGCATGTCTACCCCCCATAACCAAAACCGCATTATAAATATACATAATCGGTGACTGATCCAACGGCCTCTTATTTTTGGGCCAGCCTGTTTTTTTATTTTTTTATTTTATTTTTTATTTTTTAATTTGTATGCACAAAGTAGGAATGGGAAAAAAAATATTACAAAAGTTTTGATTTATTTAGCTAAAAAAAATACCCGCGGAAAATTTCGATAACTAATAAATTTAAATAATCGATATGGTCACAAACGTACAACCCAATATATTAAAAAAAACCAATATAACAAAAAAAAAATAACACTTTAAACATGAGGCCTAACACATAAGCATCTAAAAAAATTATTACTAATATACACATTTGTCGACAAACTAGCCTAAAATTCGCATAAAATGTGGCCCAAAATTTGGCCCAAAGTAAAAAAAAAAAACAAACTAGCACAAACTTAGCTTGAACTTGGCCAAAAGTAAAATAAAAATACAAAACGTCCCTCAAGTTTTAAATATTTTACGGATTTTCGTACACAAAAATCCCAGTAATAAATTAACAAAAGAACACGTCAAGTTTTTAGTGTTCAAACTTTTTTACATTCATCGCCTCAAATAAAAAGATATCGTAAACCGTCCCCAAAACAAGAAACATATTATGGGAAAAAAAATAACCCCCTCATACGCAAATTTTTTTTTTCCTAATTGTACAAAAAAAGAAAATATCAGGAAAAAATTAGCCAAAAAAAAATACAAAACGGACCCTCACCTTTTTATCTACATTTGGATTTTCTTACACAAAAATCCCGGATAAAAAAATTTAACAAAAAAAAACAGTCAAATTTTTGTGTTCACAATTATTTTACATTCATCGCATAATAAAAAGCATATCGAACCGTCAAAAAAAGAAAATATATTCGAGAAAAAATTAACCACGTCCACGTTTTTTGTTCCCGAAGCGTACAAAAAATGAAATATCCGGGAAAAAATTAGCCAAAAAAACAACAAAAAAATAGCCTAAAATCTGGCCCAAAGTAAAAAAAAAACGGACCATCACCTTTTAACTATTTACGATTTTCTTACACAAAAATTCCCGTAAAAAAATTTACAAAACCGTTCCAAAAAAAAAGAAAATATTCAGAAAAAAATTAGCCCGTCCCAACGCAAATTTTTTTCCCCCGAATCATACAAAAAAAAGAAAATATTAAAACTTAACCCCGCCATAACGCATCGCCAAAAAAAAAACTCCCGAAACGTAAAAAAAATTAGCCCCGCCGCAACGCGCGGGTTCTTTTGCTTGTTTCACCACAATCAAAAACCGAAATTGACGAAAACAAGAACCGAGAATCAAACCAAAGTTAAGAGAACGAAACCCAACCAAAGTTATGAAAGAAATTTTGTCCAACCTTGTCTAGCTCTGCTCGGTTTTTCGATTCGATTTGATTTTCAGTTAATTTTGCTCAGCCTTAAACCAATCTCAACCTAAGCGATGAGAGATAAACAAATTTAGATAGTTCATGTGTATTTTGCAAGGTTAAAAATGGTGTGAGGCGTGGCGTGACGACATGATAAAGCCGTACGCTTTTACGAGCCATGGCGAGTTATGGTGTTTTCAAGACGTGACTTAAAGGGCCACAAAATATGTAAATATTTATAAATTTATATATTTATATCATATTACAAATATATTGAGTTTACAAAAAGTGTCATACATAAGGAATAATGTCAAGAAACTATTTTTGCATGTAATCCTTTTCAATTCTATATAAAAATACGATTTTTATCGAAATTATTAAAAAAAGCCTCCACGCATCACGTTTTATCGCGCCTTATCACGTTTTCCCACTAATCATCTCACGTCAAGCCTTAAGCCTAAGCCTTGGTCTATTGCGTGGCGTGGAGGTCACGCCTCGCGCCTTTGCGAGCCTTTAGCGACGCCATGACGCGCCTTTTAGAACCATAGTATTTTGTCATGTTTTGATTTGAACCGACCCAAAACCGTAATTATATAAAACCAAAAATCGAACTGAATCGTTTCGGTTGGTTTTGGTCGGCCCTTGTCAAAAACTGAGCCCATCTAATCCAACATCCGGCCCAAAATCTCAATATCTCAAACCCACATTTCACACCACCACCAAACACCGTCAACAACCACCGCCATGTTCCCATCTTTACGACGCCGTTACGCCCAATCACTCGCATCAAATATCTTCAACCGATCATTTTGCTTATCATCGTTAATCAACCAACCAAATAAACTAACCGATTTGTTGAAAATAGAAGAAGTTGAGAAGATATTAAAAGATGTAAGAGCTGATGACGTTAAGATAATACCTGTTGATAATAAGAATGAGTTTGCTAGCTTTGTTGTTGTCGCTACTGGTAAGTCCCAGTGGCATGTTCGTAATATTGCTCAAGCCCTCATTTACAAGGTACTAACCTTCTACTTTTTTATTATTACTTTTTATTAAATAAATAATAGTTAGAGTTACATATCTATGTTCCTATAAGCCTATATATAACAAACAACTAGTGCGAAATGATACCGTTAACTAACCCCAAACATAGAGCGGTTAGTGTTTAGGATATAATGCTTCTTGTTTCGCAACTAGACGCGTTTACCTTCTCCATTTTGTTTAGATGCTCCTATTTGAGACGCTAATAAAAAACGCGTGTGTTTAGCTTTTACATCGTTTTACAATTTATAATTGCACATACATACAAATGAAACGTGAAATGATTTTATAAAACAAACAGCTACCGCTGCGCGGTAGCTATTTGTTTTATGAAATTGTTTGGTAATATAGTTGTATTTGTAATTATAAAGTGTAAAATGACGTAAAAGCTAAACGCGTCTTTTATTAGAGTTTCAAATAGGAGTATGTTTGAACATATTCCGAAAGGTAAATGAGTCTAGTTACCAAACAATAAGCGTTATATCTAGAAACAGGTTACTAAATTAATTAATTAGAGCTATGTTACTAGACGCTTTTATAGAGTAGGGTTGGATCAAGTGGTTAACACCCTTGCCTCGGGAGACAGAGGACAAGGGTTCGATCCTCACCCCCTACAAGGCCGGAGGTCCTTTTCTATCTTAGGTAGAACCGGAAGCAGCCTCTCTACCTTTGGTAGGGGTAGGGTTGTCTACGTCTCAACCTCCCCCATACACTGTGGAAGACGGTATTGGGACCCATAACCCGTGGAAGACGGTATTGGGAGTTACTTACTTACTTACTTACCTACTTTACTAGACGCTTTTATATAACAAACAACTACTGCTAAATGATACTATTGGAGTATTAGGATATAATGCTTATTGTTTGGCAACTAGATGTGTTTACCTTCTCGATTTTGTTTAGATGCTTCTATTTGAAACACGCTAATAAAAGATGCATTAGCTTATGGATTTTGTTTAGATGCTCCTATTTGAGATGCTAATAAAAGACGCCTTTAACTTCTAGCTTTTAGTTTTAGCTTCTAGCTTTAATAATATAATGCTTATTGACAAACATACTCCTATTTCAAACTCTAATAAAAGACGCATTCAACTTTTACGTCATTTTACGCTTTATAGTTGCACATACTTACATATAGAATGTGAAAGGCTTGCGGTAGCTGTTTGTTTTGTAAAAGTGTTTGGTAATATAGTTGTATTTGTAATTATAAAGTGTAAAATGACGTAAAAGCTAAACGCGTCTTTTATTAGCGTGTTCCAAACAGGAGTGTATTTGAACAAATATCGAAAGGTAAATGAGTCTAGTTGCCAAACAATAATCATTATATCTAGAAACAGGTTACGTAGGGAAGCTGTTTATTGTCTGGAATCGAATGCTTATTGTTTGGCAACTAGACGCGTTTACCTTTTGGATTTTGTTTAACAGCTCCTATTTGACATGCTAAACGACGACGAGTTTAGCTTTTACACTTTATTGTTACAAATACAAATAAGTTACCAAACGTTTTTATTAAACAGACAACTACTCTATAAACACCTTGCTAGTTTTGCTAAACATAGAGCGGTTAGTGTTTAGAATATAATGCTTATTGTTTGGCAACTAGATGCGTTTAGCTTCTGGATTTTGTTTAGATGCTTCTATTTGAGACGCTAATAAAATTTAGTCTCATACATTGGAGATGCTAGACGCTTTTTTAAAACAAACACTTGCTAGCTAACTAACAGCTATGACTAGCTACTGCTAGTCTTCCCAAACATAAATTTTGTATTAGTATGATGTAGACATGTAGCTTTGTTAAAAAAAGGTTATCAGTATATAGGAAATAGTGACGGAAAAATGACAAAAAAACAAGTTATTGCATTTTGGTATCAAGCTAGGGTAGTTCGATATATCAAGCTTGTTTTGGTGCCTTAGGATTGAATTCAATTAGTCAGCTTGTTTGAGCTTTTGTTTGAAATTGGTTCATTTGAGCTTGCATCTGGAGCTCGGTAGTTATGCGCGATCTAAGAAACGAGATAGTGTTTGGGTTTGCTGGTGGAATATCAAAATGTAGTAATGGTGAAATGACCAAAAAGCGAACCACGAAGTAAACAAAATAGGCTAGTGTGGAATAACTCATGTACAGGAGCTTAATAAGCTGATACTCTTGAGCTGTTTGGTGACATTCGTACAAGTTTTTGAGGTTACGGTGTTTTGGTAAACCAATAGGCTAATGCTCTAAGAAGCTCATCGCCAAACACAATCCCAAAAGTGGTTGTTTGCTTATTTTAGAGCAAAATAAGTACTTACGAATGAACAGTTTCAAATGTTGGGACTTAAGATGAAACTCTTTAACATTTCTGTTTATGCTTCTTCTGCTGATAAATAAGTATACCACACCCTGCCTATGGATACACTACTTATTTTTATCCCAAAATAAGTTGATAAGCAGTTGAGCAGAAACTATAAGCAATACCAAACACCCAAATTAAGTTGATAAGCAGTTAAGCAGAAAATACAATGCTTAATTTTTTCTCCTTAGCTCCTGCAATGCCAAATACTCTACGGTAAGTGTTCTTGTCAAGCATGCATAATATGTATTGATACGATTTAAGTGTTTATGGATAATTAAGTTTCCTGAATCTCCGCCTATGCAAATCATAGTTTCGGGATTATTATATATGATTATATGCAAAATTAAATGGATTTTCTAACTAATACAGTCACAGTGGCGGAGCTACACGGTTTATTGTAGGAGGGCCAAAATGTATATAATTTTATTTTATGAGTGCCAAACTTGTAATTTCCTATACTAAATTAATAGTACTAAACAAAAAACTCTGCATACATTTCAAGCTGTGGGGGGGCCACCACCCTCTTTGGTCCCCACATAGCTCCGCCCTTGAATACAGAACGCCAACCTTTCAAATAAAAAGGGGGAGGACTTTATCCGGTTTGTATTTGTAAGCGGGTGGGCTCAAACCCTTGGCCATAGGGTCGGAAACCATGGTTACCCAGAAAAAATATAAAATAAAATAAAAGCTGCTAGAAATTTATCTACTTTTGATTTTAAGCTACCTCTACATTTTTAGCAAATTGCACCTGATTATTAAATGTTGACAAAAAGTTATTTGATATTGGGAGCAGGTCAAGCAAAAGCAAACAGGAGCTAAGAGAATGTTGCTGCCAAGTGTACAAGGGCAGGAAGGTGGGAAGTGGATTGTCATTGATTCAGGTAAATGTTTTCTTCGCCTTGTATCAAAACGACTTATGATTTATATTTTGTGAACGAATAATGACCTAATGACCCGTTTATGGAATAGAAAAGGTCAAAGGACCCTTTCAAACTTCCGGTACCAACATAACATAATCTAAAGTTCTTGTTCGTTTTGGCCAATGATCTATGTGTTGGTTATGAAGCATGCATAATTCCTTATTGGACTACATTGAGTATGTTTCACATTTTGTTCTTGACAAGCATTTCTATTCAGCTAAGGACATATTCCGAAACTTACTAAGATTAACCAAACACGAAGCAAATCGATACATGCGTTTCCTATGAGCTGGGATCACACGAGAACACAAATTCTAAGTGAAAACGGCATAAAAAGTAGCTTAAATTTAAGTTTTTTTGAATTTTTCTAAAGCTTTTTAATCTTCCTTTTTTTTCCAAATCTTTCACGGCCATCTAGCAAACAAATTGCGTTACAGGGAATGCATTGTGTAAACCATGTTAATTTAGCCCATGGAACTTTTGGACTATTTCTTTTATTTATATCCACACTTCATGTACAGAAAATGGTTTTTCCATCCATTACTTTATCCATAACCATCTCTAAGGTGACCTAGTAGTAAGGTGTCCCCAAATTCTCAGAAGAGACCAGGGTTCGTTGGGTGAACATTTTGGGATGACCATGGAAAAGTCAGAGAACAGCCATGGGAATACCGTTTAGGCCCTGTACATCAGAGCCAAAAAGGATCGACTTCCCGGTAACCTGAATAGGGATCATTCTCCACTTTCCCGTTTACGGTTCATCCATATTACCAAATCACTTTTTTTTGGGTATTAAGAAGACAGGGTACCATAATACTTTCCGAAATTTCTAATATTCTCATTCGTCCATAGGCAGTTTCCAGTTTCCTCCCTCGATAAGCACATCAACTGTACATGTATCAGTCAGCATAGCCATATACCATATTGAGGTTGTGTTACCATTACCTGACTTGTTATGAATACACCGTCTTATTTGATCCCTCATTTACAAATACATTTCGAATTCCATGGAGTCTTCTCTTCCACAGGTAAATGACAAACCTTCGGTCTATTCTTTAGTAATCGTCGTGTTATGATCTTTTTTTAACCATAATCATGTAGGGTATCATAAGAGAATCAAACGAGATAGACGATGACCACTTGTTAGTTATGTATAGTTTTTGTGCTCGCGATCTCTTGTTCAGTGGTTCTTTAGTTCGTGTAGTACATTTTAACATGTTTTCCGTGAGGTACTTCTGCTATGTTATATGATATAATAGAATGACCATGTGTTCATTAACGTTAATGACATTCTTTTTAGGTCATATGATATAATAGAATGACCATGTGTTCATTGTATTAAACGTGACATCCTTTAATTGTTATTTTTTCAGGTTCATTAATAGTACATGCCTTTGATGAGAAAGCAAGGGCTTATTACAACTTGGAGCAGCTGTGGACCTCAAAAGATTCGAGTAAAGAACAAAATCAAAGTCAAAGTCAGGTAAATATCATCATGGTTTTGAGCTTAACGTGCAAGTATATGATCATGAACATTCAACATTTATATCTATTTTCTTATCAAGAAAACATCTTAACATCAAACGCTCAACAAAACTCGTCAATGTACAATTTCTCTAATCATATAAACCATCTAATATTGAATTCCAGATGATCTGTTCTTGTTGAAAAGATAAATATGTGTTTTTGACCCAGTTGTCTTCAATTGGGTCAATTTGGGTTATGTCTGGTCTCTAAGGGGCAACTAGGTTGACCTGAAGATTTATACACTTGACCTGCCATGCATTCCATTTTGGCAAATAATAAAAAGCACTTCTTTTAACCAGAAGTCATCATCAAACGTGCCATTTTGCTACCCCGATTACAAAGTGAGCAACCATCCATCTTCGCCTAGCATACGTCATACTATTGTAATAGTAGTTCCTTGACATTGATATAATAGGCAATGTGGGTCTACCATAACAAGTAACCAATTTAGATGTCAACCAGGAATTGAATCAAGCCTTCGTGAAGGTGCGCCGCAAGAACAACTCCAAGAAACCTGTGAAGGCGAGTGCTTGATGGAAGAAAAACCAAAAACAATTAACCCGTTGCAAGGAATCAAGCATATCAGCTTCTCAGCCCATTTCTTAATGATCAAGTTGTGCGGTATGGGACTTCAAACGGGTTGTAAATGTTAATGGATGCTATTTTTCATTTTCTCGAAGACCAATCAAAAACAACATCTCTGTTATGCCATCTTTGGTTATTCTATTTTGATAATAAACGAAGGCGAGTCTGTAACCTAGGATATTAGGATTTTAAATTTTCAACATTTTGTACGAGCTCCGACTTGTGTTTGTGGATGATAGACGGTAGCCGCTTAATTGGGGTTATCTGTTATGCATCTCTGGTGGTTCTATCATCATTATTAAGAAGGAAAGTAATTACTGATATTAATAAACCATAACTAAAAACATACGAAAAGGATAGATCCATGTCTTGAAACCTAAGTATAGGATTAGACCCCTTAATTAACTAAAAAGCATAAACAACAACTAAACCAATCCCGCCAAAGCAGGATAAAGGAGATGTTAAATGTGGACAGATCTTATCCTTACCACCAAGATAAACCCGACAATAGAGAGACTGATCTTATCCTTACCACCAAGATAAACCCGACAATAGAGAGACTGCTTCCATAAGACCTCCGGCCAGATGTAATAACTAACTAAATAGCAAGTTTTAGAAAAGCGATACTGAGCACACCATTCTCAAACACGGTATCGTACACCAGGGCATTCGCATTTTGAGGCAAGTCAGTCAAATAAATATAATCGGGAGTACTGAGATCCATAAAATCACCATTCTTCTTTTTTTTTAAACTAGTAGTAACTGTTATCCATTCCACGACCTGGGCTAACCCTCACTTCATGTCTATTTTTAATACAACATGACATAATCCTAATAGACCCTAACCGGCCTTTAGACTTGGGTCTTAACCTATCATCTAACACCACCTTGTACACGTGCGCCTCAGGTGTCTCTGTCCATCCATATCTTTTTCTTTCTGGTATTGATCTTAAATCCCTGAGCGTTCGTGCATGGCGGCGACAGGGTCGGCTAAAATACATAGCTTCTATACCAAAGCCAAAGTAACGTGTTATGGTGTTTGTTTGTTAAGCTGGTGAACAAATAAATTGTTACTGTAGTAATAATAAAAAGAATGAGTTTACTAGTTTTGTGTGGGTCACTGAGTTATTTCTTGTGTATTTTCTGTGCAGAATTGTAAGCGTTTAAAGTTTATAATAATTAGTGTTACACAACTATGTTACTAGACGTTTATATAAAACAAACAACTATTGCTAACTAACACCTAGCAAGTTTCGCCGAACATAGAGCGGTTAGTGTTTAGAATATAATGCTTATAGAGTGTGGCAATGAGACGCAACTCTAATAGTAGCATTTTCACCTTAACAGGTAACCAATTTATATGTCAACCAGGAATTGAATCAAGCATTCGTGAAGGTGCGCCGCAAGAACAACTCCAACAAACCTGCGAAGGCTATTGCGTAATGGAAACAAATAAAAACATAATGAACTCTTGTAAGGTATCAAGCATATCTGCTTCTTAATGATCAAGTTGTGATGTATGGGACTTCAAAGAACTTGTTAAATGTAAATGGATGCTATTTTTTTTTCTCGTAGACCACCGAAACGAACAATTCTCCTTCTCTTATGCATCTCTTGTTATTCTATTTTGATAATAATCGAATACAGTTCTGTAACTTAGCATATTAAGATGTTGAAGTTTCAACAATTTGTACAAGCTCAATTTGGGTTTGTGGATGATAGGCAATAGCTGTTTGACAAGTTTTTGGTGAACTTATTATATATTGCGAAATCAAAAGTCGATAGTACCAAAAACACGAAATCAGAATAGCAATAATTTGTAGTAAGAAGCACACAAAATAAGCTTGAAATAATTGTATTAAGCTCAAAAAATTGAAATTGAATTAAGATAACTATGTTTCAAGCAACATGATATATGTGTCAACAAGTTCGTCTATTTTGTGATGATCACGTCGATAGTCATGGTTCTACAAAGAAACATAAGTTCACGATACCACATACACGTTTCACAACTGGAAATTTTTTGGTTTGTGTCAAAACCGCAAGGCCTCTTTCTAAATTGGTAGTCGTGGTCCTGATCTCGGCATTTTGTATGAACTTTTTGAACAGGAAGCTTGTGGTGGATCCATATTTGATGTAATATGAATTTGACGCGATTTCTGCAATCTTGCACATTCCAATTTCCCAGTGTTGAACTCTTCAAACCATTCAAAAGCTCCAATCCTTGTTTACTCGATTCATCTCCACGCATGAGGAGAAACATCCCATACACATATGTCGCCTCTAAATGTTTCTTTTCGCTTGCCCTCTTCAAAAACTCTAATCCAGATTCGACATTACCTTGCGTGAAATACTCTCTCTGTCAAAATTCAAAAGCCAAACAATGATTAATATATTTGAAAAAAGATCTTAAATAACAACTAGAAAGTGTTTAATTTTTCCTTAATTTTGAGGCCGCTCTTACCATTCCGTGTCTAAATAGTGCCTCGGCGTTTCCTTTCTCAAAGCAACGGGTTAGGAAAGAAACAACTTTATTGCTCGGTCTAACCCAATTGGATATTGGAAACTTCTCCATTGAAACAAACTCGTAAATATATTCATCGTTTGTTGCTTCAAGAAAATCTGTGCAACTGTACAAACAAATCATGTAAAAAAAAAGTGATGAGCTTATTAATGCCTTAAATATAATGATGATTTCATCTAGCTATTACGTTATTTTTATTAATTTTTCTTTCCATTAATCTATCTGTATATCCTTGCATGCATAAAACAAGACGGAATACGAACCAATTGGACGTTACTTTGCATGTATAAACACATGGACCACGACGCAATTGATCTTACCTTGGCATGTTCATAAACAAGGCGGAACCACAACACAATGGACCAAAGTATTCAAGAAAAATCGATTTTTGAAAAAAAAAATTTAACTACGAAGCTAAAGTTCATGAGTGTCCTGCGACTCCAAGACCCGCCCTATGTATTAAGGAGTAACATTGGATATATATACATAGCCTGAATGCACTATACAAGTAATAAAAGCAATTTTAATCCATAACACTTCTAGTCGTGTACATCAAAACAGCTTATTTTAATGCTTATTTGAATTTGCTTCATCATACATAACCTATAACTTACATAGTCTCAATAAGTTAATAAAAAAAGATTATAAAACCAACCTTAGTTTAGCATTAAAAAGATCTTTGAATGAATACGATGCAACTCGAGCAAAGACGCTAACCAACACATCTTTCGGAAGCAATTCCTCGTTTTTCTTTGATTGACGATAAACTTTCCCAAATCGTTTTCTGCTACGAACACTTAAACTCGTAGTGATTTTTCTTGGAACACCCATTGTTAACAAGAAAATTGCTTACTGTTCGTGTGTAAAAGTAATACGATTTTAATAAGGATATATAGTTAAAATAGGATAATTATAAAAAAGTTATCATGCGGTAAAAAAAGTAGGAAATCTTAGTTTACCATTTGTAAGATTTTTAGTTTGTGGTTATTGAAGGATAAGAAATCCAAAAGTTGTTATATACATAGACATGAGGGTACTTTAGCCAATTTTTAGAACATTACACATTGCTTTTATAATTTTCTAAAGTTGCAGAAATTGAGATTCTACTAAAACTGTTACGATGTTTGTAGAATATTGGACAAAGAACGAGATGTCACATTTAATGAAAAAACAACTAAACTTGAAGGAGTAATGTTATTAATAAGTTCATAAATGAGCGAAGTTAAACCACAAACTAAAATCTGAGACTACGAGGTCGAGCACCAAGCATTATTTAATACTAGGTCCCAAAGGTCAAAACTGAAGTAACTTAAAATATAGTAGTCTTTAAGTGCATAGTCTCCAAGGTAGAGCTAGCTCTCGACACACATCCTCCCTGCCATAAACTAATTGCTCGAAAAGACAATGCAGCTGAGCTAATTGCTCAGTGCACGAACGATGTAGATAGCAAATAACAATAGATAAGAGTGAAGAGAGAAAACACTAAGAGATCACAAAAATAATTTTTCCATCATACAAACACCTCAACATCATATAATAATCAAAGAAATATAAGGTTGAAGAAAAAGGGTTTTGGATATTTATACCAAGTATCCTACATGATATCATATCAAGTGCATCCCCGCATGCTAAAACCATATCGTATCACAAATCATGTTGATACACTCGCCGCGACTCTCGTGCATCTAAAATCTACTGAAGGTGTTCATGGCACTACACTAATCGACCGCATGATCATAAATACATCATATCATAACATGGTTTATGATGCATCCATACGGCCTCCCCAAGTAATCAAAGGCTCTCCCACAAGAAAAATAAATCATAATCACAAGGCTCTTCTGCAAGTAAATAAAATTATATCATAATCAAGTAGTTGATTATGATATAATTAATTATGCAAATAGTACTGTTATTGTCAAGAAAGATCTTGGTATGCATAAAATTGTACCCATAATCAAGTAGTTGATTCTGATCCAAAACACTTGTCCACAACAACTTGAAGCAGCCACATACTCAGCTTCTGTTGTGGAATTTGCAACCACTGTCTGTTTCTTGCACTGCCATGATATTAATCTACATCCAAGGAATTGACAACCTCCTGTTGTAGACTTCCTATCTAAGCTTGCTCCAGCATAATCACTATCAGTGTATGCTACCAAATCAAAAGGAGAATCTTTTGGATACCAAAGGCCCAATTTTGGTTGACCTTTTAAGTACCTAAAAATCCTTTTCACAGCATGAAGATGTAAAACTTTTAGATTGACTTGGTATCTAGCACAAGCACACACTGCAAACATGATGTCAGGTCTTGAAGATGTAAGATACACCAATGAACCAATCATTGACCTATACATATGAACATCCACTTCTTCACCATCTTCATCCTTGAGCAGAGGCTTTTGAGTTTCCATTGGTGTGCTTGCAGTCTTGACTTTTATAAACCTAAATTTCTTTAAAATTTCATCAATATATTTTTCTTGACTAATAAATATAACATCCTTCTTCTGCTTCACTTGTAATCACAAGAAGAATGTAAGTTCTCCCATAGAACTCATCTGAAATTTCTCATGCATCAAGTTCTCAAATGCAAAGCATAACTCCTTCTTTGTTGAACCAAAGATGATATCATCCACATAAACTTGGACCAGCAAAATATCACCTTTGTGCCTTTTGATGAATAAGGTCTTGTTAATTTTGCCTCTTTGAAACCCATTGTCCAACAGATATGTTGACAAGGTTTTATACCAAGTTCTAGGAGCTTGATGTAGTCCATATAGTGCTTTTTCAACCTTGTATACTCTATCAGGAAAGTATGGATCTTCAAATCCTGGTGGTTGACATACACACACCTCTTCTTTAATCTTTCCATAAAGAAAAACATTTTTTACATCCATTTGATACACCACAAAATCTTTAAATGAAGCATAAGCTAATAATAGCCTAATTGCTTCAATTCTTGCAACAGGGGCAAAGACTTCATCATAGTCAATCCCTTCTTCTTATGTGTACCCTTGAGCAACCAATCTTGCTTTATTTCTTATCATAATTCCCCTTTCATCATTTTTATTCTTTAAAACCCATTCAAAGCCTATAGCACTTTTTCCATTTGGTAAATCCACTAAAGACTAAACTTCTTGTAACTTGAATTGTAGAAGCTCTTCCTGCATAGCCTCTATCCAGCTTGGATCCTTCAATGCAAGAATTACCTTTTTGGGTTCTTCTTGTGATAAAAAGCAAGCAAACAAGCAGTTTTGAAGGTCTTTATGGTTTGTTCTTTGTTGAATAGTACTAACAAACCCATGTTCCTTCAATTTATTTGACATCTTTCTTGTTTGCGTAGCTGATTACAAATCTCCAATCACTTGATCAAGAGGATGATCTTTATGAATTCTTATAGTTGGAATAGGACTGACTTGGATTGTTGTATCCAAATTGTTCATGTCAGCCTCTGCACCAACATCTTCATCATCTTCAAATATGCTATAATCTTCCAATTCAGGCATATTTGGATCAAGTGGAAGTTCAATGCTTGTTTTTCCACCAACATCATTAATTTTCATTGTGTAGCAGCATTAACAGTGTTTGGTTGTTAACATATCTTCCTTCTCTTGATCATTTACATTCACTATCTATTCTTGGACTTCATCAACCATTCTTTCCATCATTACTTGAGGTTTGGATCCATCATCATGAGAACTCTTTGGATCTTGGAAATATGGTGGATCAGCAGTCCATAATGGTAGCAAAATGTAATCTTTGACAGGTTCTGTCTCCTTTCTAGCTTGACCTGCATTATCACTTGCTTTTGTACCTGCAAAACCATTAGACTGTGTACCTGCAACAATTGGCTCATAATTCATTGTTCTTGTTAGTGCATCAATATCAAATAGCCAATCTGGTCCACTACCTACAACATTAGGTGTACTCTCACTAAACCTAATATGCAAGTTTTCTTCCACTATCCTTGTTCTACTATTGAATACTCTAAAGGCTTTACTATTCAAAGAGTATCCAACAAAGAAACCTTCATCAGCCTTACCATCAAATTTGCCTAAGTGATCTATGGTATTGAGAATGGTAACAGGACACCCAAATGGTCTCATAAAACTTAAAGTTGGTGTTCTACCATGAAAAAGTTCATATGGGGTCTTGTTATGAGGCTTAACTACTAACACTCTATTTTGCACATAGCAAGCAGTATTAACTGCTTCTGCCCAAAAAGTAGTTGGCAACTTAGAATCAGCTAGCATAGTCCTAGCAGCCTCAATTAGTGTCCTATTCCTCCTCTCAGCAACTCCATTTTGTTGAGGAGTTCTAGCTACACTAAATTGTCTCAAAATACCCTTCATTTCACAAAACTGATTCATTTCTCTGTTTTTGAACTTAGTCCCATTATCACATCTAATCACCTTAACATTGTGATCTACTAGATTTTCTATCCTAGTTATAAAGGACATAAGAATGCCACTAGTCTCATCCTTAGTAGCTAGAAAGAAAACCCATGTAAACCTACTATAATCATCTGTGACAACTAGGCAATACATTTTCTTCATAAGGCTTTTTATAAATGTTGGACCAAACAAGTCCATATGCAACAAATGTAAAGGAAGACTGATTGAGTTCTCTATTTTGGACTTACAAGAGGCTCTGTGCTGCTTTCCCTTTTGACAAGCAACACAGGTTTGATCATTTTCAAAAAGTTTGGAAGGTAAACCTCTTACAAGATTTCCCTTAACCAATTTATTCATGATTTTAAAATTTAAGTGACCTAGCCTTTTATGCCAAAGTTTAGATTCATCAGATGTGGCTTTTGCAAAAAAGCAAGTTAAACTTTTTTTAGGAACTATGTTCTTTAAATCAACACTATACAAATTGTTCTTTTTAGGAACTCTAAGTAAAACTTGACTTTCATCAATTAACTTAAAGTTTGGAGATAAAACAATACATTCAGTGTCATTAAAAAGAACACTATTCTTTTTATCACACATTTGTGAGACACTAAAGAGATTAAACTTTAACTCTCTCACAAAATACACATTTTCAAAATCTAGATTACCAGTTTTAATGGTACCTTTTCCTGTGATTTTCCCTCCTTTGGGGTTCCCTCCAAAAGTAACATATCCTCCATCTATCTCTTCATAGTCTGTAAGATAGGACATGTTCCTTGTCATGTGCCTTGAGCATCCACTATCAATCACTTCTTGATCCTGTAAATCCATTTGTGGATTGCCCTGCACATTAGATAAGAAAATCAGTTTCTTTTAGGGACCCAAGCCATCACTGACTTGGATCTGCCTTGTGCATCAATATAATCAAACTTTTTTAGGGTGATTGATGCACTGTTGTGTTTAGAAACATGGTCTAAAACTTTAGTCTTTGGTTTCCAAAACCAACAAGCTGAGGCCTTAACAGCATTAATATTATTTCCCTTAACAGCATTAACTACTGCTTTTAGCCAAGCAGTATTAATTTTTTACCACTAACAATATTAACCCTTTGATCAATATTACTGTTTTTGAATGCTGTGTTCTTATGAATGGGCCTCTTAACAGTTGAATGTGCTGTTTTAGAAAGATATGACATTGGTCTAGCAGCATTCACTGTTGTTTTTGAGTGAGCAATATTAACTTGTCTAGCAGTATTAACTAGCATAGGGGTGAGTATTTTTAGCAAAATTTTAGTGATTCACCCTTTGAGTATTGTTCCAAATAGGTTTTACCATCCTTTAATTTTGAAACTATTTTTGATGGAAATTGCAATTAACTTGCAAATGATCAAAGCTTCCACACAGATAACAGGCCTTATTAAACATCTCAAAATTGCTTCCTAGTTTTTGAGACATCATATTGTTCCAATTTCTTTGATTTCCTCTTGGACTATGAGTGTTTTGCCTATGTTTCTCAACCTGTTTAACAGTTTTCCTAGCAGTTTTCTCTTGTTGCTTAGGTTTGACAAACTCTATCTTAGCAATACTAGGCTTAACTATTTTGTTCTCAGTTTTAGTTTGAGACACATTTTCTTCCTCACTATCTGACACCCAATCTTCAATAATTGGGGAATCATCAGACTTCCTAACTACCTTAGACACTTCTTTATCAGACTTTCTGTTCTCAACTACAGGCTTATTAACAAACTCATCTAAACCAGTAAAAGACAAATCAGGTGTTGGAGGCTTGAAATTTCCTGTGTAGGGAGGTGGAACTGCATTATATTTTTCATAGCCTAAACCTTTCTTGCAATTGTCAACAATCTGACACTCTATGAGCTTGTCTAAACTTTTAGATGCATTTTCAAATTTATCTACATTAAATTGAATGTTATCTTTTTCTTTTTGAAATTTTCAAGCTTCTTCCTAAGCTCCCTAATAGTTATTTCTCCTACTTGAATATCCCATTTTAAGCCATTAATGTTTTCTACATAAACAGACTCATTCTTTTTATAAAATTTAAGTTTTTCTTCCACTAATTCTAAACCTGTTTTATAACCTAAAACCATTAAACTAGATTTCTCTAAATCTCTTAATAGTTGATCATTTTGAGATTTAAGTAATTTAACAGTTTCCATATAAGATTTTAAACAATTTGAATCATTGGATACCTCTGAGTCAGGACTTGAAGATGAGTAAGCCATGTATGCATAATTAGGTCCTTCCTCTGTCTGATCACTCTAGTCATATCCACCAAGACCATCACATAACACCAAAGCTGTGGAAGTAGTTGTTTCCACAGGCACACTCCTTTTTGAGATTTCCTTGTTTTTGTTGTCTTGATATTTTGAAGCTCTGCACTCCATAGCAAAATGTCCCCTCTTGTGGCAGTTGTAGCACTCTACTTTGGACTTATCAAAACCAATAGTCTCATTGCCATTAACAGTAAGCTTCTTTCCTGTATTCTTTAAAAACCTTCTAGCCCTCATAGTCAACATGGCCATTTGCCATCTCAAATCCATCTCTTCTATGTCATCAGGATGGATTTGTTACAAGTTTTCATGTGCAAGTTGAGGACTATTTGGTTGATTAGCAAAGAATGAACAAATAACAGCATCACTCAAGTTACCAATATTTGTAAAGTTAGCAGCATTAACTTGAGTGCTAGTAGTAGAAACTATATGAGCAGTATTAACTGCTTCATTAGTGCCGTTAGAGTTGTTATTTGAAGAGGACACAAAAGCCATGTTCTGTGTGCTTGAACTTAAGCTAGACATCCCTTTGACTTTTGGTTCATACACCTTGAGGTTGTTATAGAGATCATCCATGTTCATTGTTTCTAACTCAGCTTTATTCCTCCACACAACAGCATGTGTGTTCCACTCAGGTGACAAACTTCTTAATAACTTCTGATTAACATCTTCTTGTGAAAGCTTTTCATCTAAAAGCTCCAACTGACTCACAAGATTTTAAAGCCTATCAAAAATTTGATTAAGCATCTCTGAGCTTGGAGTAGTGAAGTTTTTATATTGCTGCTTTAATAGATTTCTTTGAGTCTTCTTAGTAGCTGCATTCCCACCAAATCTCTTTTCTATAGCTTCCAGCAAGCTTAGCATCCTTTATAGAGTTAAACTTTAACTGATGTTCATTGGGAATGCCCATCATTAAAGTACTTCTAGCCTTCACTTCTAATCTTCTCTGAGCTTTATCTTCAGCAGATGTAATAGGCATCACTGCTGTAACACCTTCCACAACTTATGTTTTTGGCAAGGTTGCACCATTCTCTATGACTTCCCACAACGCATTGTCTATCATCTGGATGTATTGTTCAATCCTCATCCTCCATAACTCAAACTCACTCGATTTGAGCATGAGAACTTTGGATGCAACCACCATGTGTGCAGAATCTTGATCCATATCTTCTAGCAAAGTTTCTCAAAGCAACAAGCTCTGATACCACTTGTTGATCCCACTTCAATAGATCGAATTCCTTAAAAGCTTGTGTAAGGATTAGTTATATTAGATAAATCTAACACAACTATAGTAGAAACTTTGAATGTATTAAAGATTATGCGGAATCTAATCTTTAATATTAAGAAGAACTATCAATGAAACAGTAATTATATGAATATATAATTCAACAAACAAAAAGCTTCAATATTATTAATACGAATACTCTTAATAGTATTAGGGTTACAAAACCTTGAAGCTATGATAATTCTATGAATGACTCATTTTTGATACTTCTATATTGTTGAAAAACTATTGGTATATGAAACTCTATGCCCTAGGACCTTCTTTTATACACCAAGGAGTCCTAAACGGCTTACAATACTTTCCTAAGTAATCATAATCTTCTAAACAAATAACTTATACATATCCTTTACCAAAATATCTCATACAAATCACATAAGTAGTACTAACTAACTCAGCAATACTAACTTCTTCACTAGCAGCATTAACTCCTTTAGCAGCATTAACTTTGTATTAGCAGTAGTAACTTTTGTACTAGCAGTAGTAACTACTTAGCATATTTTCCAGTCTTTATCTCTGAGCAGTCTTAACTTCCACTAGCAGTAGTAACTTCCTCTAGCAGTAGTAACTATGTACTGGCAGTTGTAACTTCACCAGCAGTCTTAAACACTTAGAATAATTTTCATTGAAATAGCACTAACTTTGACTGAGCAACATTAACATCAATAAGAGCAGCAGTACTAGCAGCATTAAGAAGGCTTTTAATCCCAACAATAACAATTTAAAGTACCCTTTTACAAAAATGGACGACACATTTCTTATTACGAAAACTAACTTAGATATGCGTTCCGTTGGATGGAAGATACATTTTTCAATCAACAATCCTAGTTTAGGCGCATTTTAAAAAAAAAGACTAAAGTGAGGCACATTTGAGGCGCATAACAGGTGAATTTGAAGCGCATCCTAGGCATAATCGAATTTAATTTCATGTTAGGCGCATTCATCCTAGGCGCATTCACAAAATGCCAAGCCTAGGCGCATCCTAGTAGTCATTATCGAGTTTAATTTCATTTCCCGATCTTCTACACATGAACATTTAAAGAATGAAAAAGAAAAAGAAGTAAAACATTGAAAAGTTAAAAAATAACTTTTTCATATCTTTAAACACGTTTCTTTATCTTTAATATTTGTTGAACAAGTTCATTAGTCAAAGTTAAGACATTTTACTCTTCATTTAATGTTTAGTGATAGGTCGTTGACAAAGTTATGACTTCTTACTTAAATATCTTTACTTTTCAAGTCATTCACATATCCTTCTCATTTTTCAAGATGCACTAAAAACACTTAAAAATCAAAATTTTAATGGATTTGAGTTTATCAAAAGGAAAATTTAAATTGTGTATTGTTAATGGTGATCGACACTCTAATGTTCTATTGTCTAAAAAGATCAGTTATATAGTTTCAGGCAATACGTTGGTAACAAGTTTGCTCTAGATAATAGCGAGGTTATACGTTTATCATATCATCTTCCGTATGGCGACCAAGTTTACGAGATGGGATAATGGATGGTTGAGTTGATTTAATGGAGAAGATAAAATTAGTAGTTGGATGATATTGAATTGGATGGTTAAGTAAATTCAAATTAATGCATTTATGATTCATTAAAGTAAAAGAAAGCAAAGCACATGCATAGAAGTAAATGACAAACATGAACGCAAACATAAAATTCATAAACAAGCTTGAAATGTTTCAAACTATAGCAATTATCGATCTTATATTGTAACATAAAATCTAAACATGAATGCAAACACTAATTAAGAAGGGAAGTAATTACTGATTCTAATAAACCATAATTAAAAACATACGAAAACGATAGATCGAAGTCTTGAAACCTAAGTTTAGGATTAGACACTTAACTAACTAAAAATCATCAACCAGATGTAATAACTTAGACAACAAGTTTTAGAAAAGCGACACTGAGCAAACCATTCTCAAACACGATATCGTACACAGGGCATTCGCATTTTGGGGCAAGTCAGTCAAATAAATATAACCATGAGTACTGGGATCCATAAAATCACCATTCTTCTCTTTTTTCAAACTATTAGTAACTGTTATTTAAATACCTCGATGGCTCGATCCATTCCATGACCTGGGCTAACCTTCACTTCATCAGTTTCCTTAGCTTCCACCTGTAAGATAGCAAATATAGATCGATATTACATAATGAGATTTCATGTCTATTTATAATATAACATAACTTAAAGAACGAGCCTAAACCTAATAGACCCTAAGCGGCCTTTAGGCTGGGCTTAACCTATCATCTAACTATTGGGATTTTACATCTATTTAACCAATTAAACATATCACGAGTATGCAGCGGAAAGATCAAACACGTATAGAACTTATAATTAACAAGGGATTGAAGATGTGTACCTTTTAGCAAGAAACGTTACACTGCTTTTAGAAATAAACGTTACACCGTCTTCAATATACGCGTGTGTATAACACCACGCAAAACCACCAAGGATCTAAAGAATAATCCCTTTAAGTTTACACACACAATACGTTCTTAGCAAACAACGTGTATGCTAGTACTAGTAGTGTTTAACCAAACGATAACCGTAGATTGACTATCAACTAAACCAAGTAACCCTTCGTGTTCTTGAGGGTCGAACCACAACCAAACAAAAACCCTTTGTGGGTTTGCTTCCGATCGAACAGGAGGGGAAAATAAAAACCGAAAACATTAAAAGGTTTTGGTTCGGTCGACTAGGAGAAAAAGCAAGAGAGATTAGGGATTTTAGGGATTGAAGTTATGAGCTCTCAAGGACCCTAAGACCTCCTTATATACTCCTCTCAACTTGGCTTGCAAGCAAAGTCCCCCATCTCCTCATGAGGAGGTGGTTCGACCGACTATAAGCAAAGAGTGGGAAAAACTAAACTTTCTTTTTTCCTTGTTTTGCATATTAGTCCTTTAACTATTAACAACTAATATTTATTCTTGTTAAACTTTTAACGATCGTTTGTTAAACACTAATTAATATATTACATTAATATATTAAAACGTTATTCTACATATTAACGTGTGCGTCCCCTTAGGCTCGAATAAATTCCGGACATATATAATTTATATTTGTTCATATTCCAACAGCTCCCACTTGGACATGTATAAATTATATAATAACATTGGTAAGCACGTCAAAGCAACACGCCAATGCTTCCCAGAAATACCGAGGTGTTGTTTCATTAAAGGCACGGACAAATGAATTTTATGAATTCACAATCCCTTGTTTCGATACGTTGTTTTAAAAAATGTATATGGATCAATTTCAATATCTTTATTTAACGATTCTGAGTTTTCTCGTATATGATCTTATCAAGATTAACCAAAAATCAATAAGACATATCTACATGATTTTTCGAGTACGACCCACACATACAAACTGATTAATTCTATGAGAGGCCTAGTGGCATCATTCTTCAACTATTGAAGGAACAAATTCTATATTGACTACAAGTGTCAAGTCATCATGTTTCAAAATCACTTCTGAAATAACCTTTATTAGTTACTCATTTTTCAGAATAACTTAGACTAGATCAAGAAGGATTATCCACATATGCAAGACCTACTTGCATCTCAAGTCTAAGGATTTTGTAAATAAAATCACTTACAAGATTTACTTAATGACAACGATCCATAAAGTAATATTCTTGTTGTTGGGAAAATCCAATATTCATCTTATGAATATCATGTAAGTTTGATGGACACATCCTTAATATCTACAATATCACCAATCACTCAGATTTGTCTTAATTTAACAATATTCTCATATTGTTAATCGACAACGGATTAATTTAAAATAATCAATATTATTCATGGATTTAAACATGCAAATATAGGACACAATTTAAGATAAAAATAACAAAATACCAAGTATCATTATCATAAAATAAATTGTTCAAACATCCCTTATCCAAATACTAAACACAGATCTACATGAAACTACTAGCTAAACGAAGTCCCATGCTCCTAGCATGTTGAGTAAGCTTTCCTTTAGGTAAAGCCTTCGTAAAAGGATTAGCCAGATTGTCATCTGTGTAAACTTTAAGGAATTTTATTTCGCCCAGTGCAATACTCTCGCGAACATAATGATATCTCCTATGGTAGTGTCTGGCGCCTCTCTGAACTCTCGGTTCGTTCACAAAATGAAATGCGGTTGAATTATTACAAAACATCCTAATAGGTTCATTTATTGTTGGTACTATACCCAAGCCCTGAAATAAACTTCCTAATCCAAACAGCTTCCATCACAGCTTTCAAAGCAGCTATGTATTCAGCTTCTGTAGTAGACATTGCAGTAGTATTTTGCTTGGAGCTTTTCCAGTCCACTGGGCCTCCATTCAAAATGATGACATATCATGTCTGAGATTTTATATCATCTCTATTAGTCTCAAATCCAGCATCGCAATAGCAATCAACTCGAAGTTC
>BQNB010073840.1:5020-15118 GCA_026074375.1 Tanacetum coccineum
TGACACATAAATGATAAAATGGTATATGAGCAAACTGCTCTCTACTAAATGAAAGTGCTTGTCCCAATACAACGCCATACACAAAACTATTGTTCGGACTGTTATTCTAGTATTGTCATGCGCAGATTTTTCACTAGTGCAGAGGTAGTGTCGTGCGCATTTCGCTATGACATGCGGATCGTGGCATTTCGCTATGACATCGACAACCAAGAATATCACGCCATGAAATATTCTAGTTCTCATGAACAACAAGCAGTTGTTACTGTGTGGGTACCGACATACTCTTTTGTAGCTTTTCCGATAACTAAACATACCGATGCTGCTAAGGATCTCCACAACCTAGAGATTACGGCAGCTAATGCGCAATTACTCTTCTTCATAGACATCGATGCTCCTTTGGCGTGGCACCATATCCGTAACAAATATACGCACTTTAAAAAGCTCGCAACAACGCGTGGCAGCCCGACTCCTCGTTAAACCTAAATCACTTCAGATTTAATATAAATTGTTTTATCGGTTTATTTTTTTACCCTCATTTATTTATGCGTTTTTTCATCCGTTTTGTGTAGTTCGTTTCTCATTTCAGTTTTTGTTATCTGATAAAATGTCTACCAAACGAAGATATACAAAACGTCGATTAAAAGTTCATGGAAAATTTGCTTATTCGACATGTATTTTGAATGATAAAAAGAATAATAAAAAGAACAAAAACGATATTCGTTATGTGTTTTGATGACGATGTCTTGTCTCGAATAAAAATGGAAAAATCTAGTAAAAGTTTTAAATGTTGGAATATGGTAGTTGGTTCCGCGTTTATGCAATCGGAAATACGTGAGCCTATTGAGGGCACAAACGTTAAGACACGAAGAGTGCCACTACTACACAAAGGCATATATAGATCACTCCATATAGTGCGGTTTTGTTAAAAGCCGTTCTATATGATAGAAAAAGGGAGGAACATGATACCTTACGGTTTTCATTGTCTTCAAAACACAGTAGAGCCGTGAGGGCGGTGCTGATCCTCGACCTAGGTAGTACGTTAAGGGGGGGGGGTTGGGTCGCCTCCCTAAACCACGCCCGGCGGCCGTCAAAAAAACCCCGGACTAATTTTTTTTTTTCATTTTCGGTCACCCCCGACCCACAGATAAAATCCACATCGTTCTGTGAGGGTATGTTGTGCCTTTATGACCTATCTCATCCTTGATCTTAGCGGCTCATAAGTTGTTATTGCACGCGGCGCATTGGTTGTCTCTATATTAATGGTGTGCCATTTTTGCCTGGATAACGAGAGCTTAATTGTTGTACTCGTTATAATTTTTGATTTTTAAGTGGGACATGAAGGTGGACTGAATGGACTTGGCAGTGTAGTCTCTATAAGAGGGGGTACTACCGAAAAATAGGATTATTCAATTTATTGCTGTTGTTGGTTTTATAAAAATTTTTTAATAACCAACATCGATGTTTGGTGATGGGGGTCTGCCATTAACCTACCCCACAACTCTTATCAGAGATATCTACACTAACCATCCCTTCGATATATTTTTGTTGTGATTGTGCTTAGCGTCACAAATCCCACAACCAATCGTATTTGTGGATGGTGTTTTTGTCTAAGGTCACAAATGCCACACAATCTTATATTGATTTTGTCGTGCTTTGGGTCATGAGCCGTTTTCCGATCTTTTTTATTACGTTAATATTATTTATTGTCTAGTTTAACCTACTCCACTAGCCTAGCATTTCCCCCGATTTCGCCGGCCAACCGCTCAACTGCGGGGAGTATTAGAGGATAAATAAACCCTAAGCCCGGTTTATGGGCTTAGGGTCCGTTAGGGTTAGCATCATGTAATCTCTATATATTATGGTTGAATAATACAATTATTACTTTGACAGGTTTTCCATTGTCTAAACATATTTTTATCGTCGCCCCGACCAAAAGTAATGACTAACCACACCTTTGTCTTCAATCAACAACACCTTTAATGTTGGGATTTAACAAACTATGTAACCAAGTTAGCTACGAGTACGTAGCGGATGGATCTAGTTTGACATTAAAGATTAACACACAAATAAAGTAAGAAACACTAACCTTTTGGTTTAATGATTGAATCAAATCTGTAACAACGAGAATCTTGATCCTTGTAACAACTTAGTGGTTAAGAAATCACCACCCCTAACGGTTGCTCACACAACAACACGTTCAAAACGATCACGTTAACGGAGATCTAGTGGATGTCTCACACACGAACTTAACACAACAAGTGTATAATAGTTGATCTAAACCGATCGAATACTATCAAAAGTATATGTTCGAAAGGTTTAATGAGAGAAGAATATAAACTAAACAATAGTTTATTAATTCTTGTTTTCCCCCTTTCAACCCCCCCCCTCCCCCCCCCACCTAAATCAACAGAAAGATGCCAGGACAACCTTAAAAGGTTGGATCTACCGAATATTGGTGAACCAAAAGAAAAGGCAGAGAACAATTTGTATATTGAATGGAAAAGGTTGTGCCGTATGTAATTGTTTTGCATGGGACTTTTTTGGACAAGTGAAAGAATGAGAGGTAGGGGTGTTTATATAGCCCTCTAACCTTAATCTCAATACTTGTTCCCTACTCCAAGTTTGCAATTAATTATTTAATTATCATCATAATTTTTTGCCCACAAAATCCCGTTCCCTCTAGAATCCTCCCAAATAAATCTGCCACTTTTTGGGAGGAAGGACAAATAGTTTTTTTCCGTTTCAAAAAAACATTTTAATCCATTATCCCCTTTTTTTATGCCGAGAACATATTACAATTTTTAAATAATAAGATATAACGTGTATATTTATTAAATGTTTAATAAACCGAACTCCTTCGTGCTTAATTATGGTGCCCTCCAATATAAGGCTCACATATTTTCGATTGCATAAACGCGGAACCAACTACCATATTCCAACATCTCCCACTTGGGAGTTGGAGTAGCAGACAACACTTATACTGACAATGGAAACGTCTAGCAACACTCGGATTGCCTTAAAATCAGAAATACTTGAGATAAAGTTTCAAGAACAATTTCAGCTTTAATGGTTACGTATTACTTGTCATTATCATCCCTTTGTGATAGATACCGTTAAACCATGGATATGGATCCTAACTCACTCATTCATATAGTTTAAACCATTTAGGTTCTCGTTATAAAGTTAATTCAGATTTTACCAAATGTAAATTAGATTCATATGAATTACCATTTGGGTCCGTTATGGCCATATAATTATCTGATTAATTCCGGAGAGGCGCCATGGTATCATTCTGCACTTATCAAGTGGAGGAAAAAAATCCTTTGTTGACTACAAGTGTTGTGGATGCTGCTTCACATCACTCCGAAAAATAGCCTTTATAACTACCTTATTCAGGACAACGTTTGACTTATAATTACAAAAGTGATATTCACACATACAGAACTTTGGTTTATTGTATTCAAGTCTAAGGATGACTGTATTAAAACATTTTCGACATCTTACTCATGACAATAGGTTCCAAGTAATTGCTGTAGTTGTGTGATTGTCCAGATATGCATCCTTTGTGAATAACACATGATTTTGGCGGGAACCATCCATGTATTCAAAAATACAACCAACACTCGCATTTGTCTTATGAAACAATATTCCTATATTGTTAACCGACAATGGATAAATTTTAGAATGATAAAATCACTCAAGGATTAAACATGAAAATATAGGATACCAATTATTATATGAATGAAGAACAAATACTAAGTATCTTTATTCATCAGAAAGTAAAAATTATCTTACAATCCCAATTATCCAAATACTAATAAAACAGATATTCATGAGACTAATTAGTAAGTTAAAGTCTAATGTTTCCAACATTCTCAAATATTTCTTTACAAGAAAGCTAAATAGTCATCTGAGTAAACTTTCTGAATACTTGTTTCAAATTCACAAATTTGTGAAGGATTTAAATGATCTAATGAGTGTCGCATGTATATTTGCATACTATTGCAAGTTTCATATTTTGGAAATGTGATAGTACCTTTATGGGGTATTTAAAGTCAACAACATACCTATCTGAGACAGTCATTTTTACAGTTTCATACAATGTAAAGTATTCTCATTCTTTAATGTGTATTGCAACAGTACTCTTAGTTGAGCATATCTAGTTAGCAGATTTATCCTAATGATGAAATCCTACTTTAACTAGGATTGATTATCCTCTAGCATCAATGTACACAAACAACATTATGCCTTATATAATTCGTAAATGTCTGTTTTAACAGTCATCTAAATCACTCTCAATTAGATACTGTTGTTGTCAACTCATCTTGCTCTTGTGCAAAAGTAACAACCAGTCTCATACACAATATAATATATACATGATGAATCCTTAGTTAAAAACACAAGGCTTCCATCCATGTAATAAATTATCTCAAGTTAAATATATCATTTAAGTATTTCCTCAATGATATATCGCATTGTGTTGGACTTAATCACCGCCTATGTTTATTTTAATAAACATTTATTCCAAGGTCGTTTGTTTTATTCCCTAAATTCCCAAGTGAAGTTTCATTCCAATCTTAAGGATTAACATCTAGCTTAGATGGAAGATACTTTCAATACAACATATGAGTTTTAAGGAAAATAAAAATAGTGCTCCCACTTGATGTCAGGTGTACTCAGGAGTTATCTTAATTTAATCAAAAATCATATAATTAAACTTAAGATTTCAGCTCCTAGATGCATGATCTAATCCACACTTGGATTCTTTTATCTTGTATACTTTATAAAGATTATATAAACTCATAGCCCTTTTGATTACACATTGTCCTCGCAAAAGGTAATCATAAATGAAAGAGTTATAAACTTAATTGTCATATTCCATATTCAAGGAAACATGTATGACTATTGATTATCTTTATATAGTTAATGCGTATATAAAAGAAAATTTAATCGCAGTCAATTGGTTGAATATGATTAAAAACCTCTTATCATCAGTTAGACATTAATATGTATGCAATTTTGTCCTTGTGAGCCTTTCTTCAAAAGAAACTCATTCTAACCTCACAGGTTTACTATTTGGTGAAAGATCAATCAAGCTCAAAACATTGATTGTCTTTTAAGGACTGTATCTTATCATTCATAGTTATACGACATTTATCTGATTCAAGATGTGATAATGTATCTTAGCAGTTAGCAGGTTTGTTATGATCCTCTAACTTATATCCCTCAGCATTGATATTAAAATATCATTCAATTGGTGAGGCATCCTTGCGGATTTATGAATGAGAGTTACATTATACTTTGGTTTGACATTTCCATGTTTAACCTTAGTATGACATCAGCAAGTGGATTCAGAAGGTTATGTATTTTGTTCTTGAATATCTTCAAGATTTGTGGATGCTCCCACTTACTTTTGTAAGTAGAGAAAATTCTCTAAATACTGAGTATTTAAGCAACAATGAATTGTTTTTAATTTGGGAAACACAAAACACATTTTAAGTTCTCATCTTTAGCTTGTTAATAATATGTTTCATAAGATTTTAACAAATTTCAAAACTTTAATCAAGACATAATGGGATTCATCTCAATCCATAGATAATGTCTTGAATACCTTCTAGTTTAGAACTATATTGAGTGTATCCATGACACACTCAATTTTCTAACCTTGATAGATTTTGGAGGTAGAGTAATTAAAGCTATCATTAACCAAACAATATGAATATAGTTAGTTTTAATCACATTAGACATACCATAATAATGTGGTATTCTACGAGTATTGGAATTCTGAGACTACATTAGAATTCCTTAAATAACTTAATTCTCTTTGGATCAAATACTTGTCAATTGGGTCAAGCCAAATTGAATACATAGTATTTTAAAACCAAGTGCATGCTATAACGTATATTCCGTTGAATAGTACAATAACTCTATGTTCATGTGTTTTAAGAAGACAGAACACGTCAAGTATACGTTATAAGTCTTTGAATATTTCAAGGACATCATGTGTATGTGTTAACAAGAAGACATACAATTTTACTACTTACTTTATGTTATGAATCATTGATAAATTCAAAGAATTTATAATTATGTCTTACCAAGTAAACATAATTATACTAACTAAAGTAATCATGAACGCAAGTTCAATATTAATTTCAAGTTAATTTCATACTTCTTCATCATGATTATATAATTAACCATGATTGTTTTGACTAAAACATATAGTCAAAATATTGAAGTAGCTCTACATTATATCTTGACATTTAAATGTGATGGGGCAATAAACATCTTGTTTGTTTAAGTCCTGGTAGATTTATTAGCTTTTTAACCTTGCAGTCAAAAGATACCAATATTCATATTGTTATATGTTGTTCCTTACACACACTTAAGATTTCTCCCACTTGTGTACGACACAACATTATCTAATGTAGACAAACAATACGACAATCGCTCGATTTTCTAATCAATATGATCATGTCATAGAATATTTAATAAGGAATTTGTGGATTGTTATTCTATAGATAACGATTCGGAAAGGAACACTCAGAAAGGCGACTGGTTATCTTATAAAATAAAATGCAATCTTTCTTTAAACAATGGTTGTTCATATTTGGAAAGTAATGAATTATTTCAAAGCAAGCTAGAAATAATATGGGCAACTAACAAGAAAATAAATCTTGTAGCTCCCACTGAAACAGGTTATCTTAAAAATAAAATGGCAATTTCCTTAAACTACGGTCATTCAAATTCAGAAAGTAATGAATTATTTCAAAGCAAGCTAGAAATAATATGTGTAACTAACAAGGATATAAAGCTTGTAGCTCCCACTGAAATTGAAAACATTACATGAATGTCTTTTCAATAATAAAACGCAAAAGCTCCCACTGGATTTGTCAACATTATAAGTGTTACTTCACGAGTAGAAAACAAATAGCATTTATTTACTTTCCTCTCTCTTAAAATGCCTACAAGAGGCAATTATATTAGGTATTGGACCAGGTATATGAATTTCTACTTAATGTAGGTTGAGGGACTGGCCATTCATGATATCATTTAACTTAAATTTTAGCAGCACTCCTCCTTTATTGTTTGTATAAGCCACAAGGGTATTTTTAGCTACTTTAGGAATAATGTGAGTCCAAGGAAAATATACCTAGACTGACCTGCTAGCTAATTTTCTTTCTCATTTCTGGTATAAACTCATACATCGTGACAAGAACTTGAATATATTCGCATTCATTCCTCCTTTATCGTTTGCATAGCCACAAGGGTATTTAGCATCTTAAGGAATAAAGTGAGTCTAAAGAAAAAACCCTAGAAGCCATGCTAGTAGTTTTCTTTACTCGTTGCGGTTTATTGAGAATTCCTCTCATTAATATTTAAAACTCATACATCGTCTTAACAAGTGCAAGATGTCATTATCTTGGTAGATATAGACAAAATGTTCTCTAGCTACACAAAATATCTTATCTTTCAATTATTTCATGACCGGAAAAGGGTACTGAAAGATTGTAAGTGAGTTTAAATATAATTGAAAATTTCAATTGTAATCCTATCTTAGTTTCGTCCAACAAGGAGAAAAGATAGGAGTAAGTCTTACTATTCTTACCAGGAAAAGAGACTATATTTTGTCTTTTTAAGAAAATAAACTTTCGTTTACGAATTATGTTGCAACAACACAATTAATCAGAACATAGAAAGTTCAATTTTTGTATTTTTGATAATTAAATTATTAATAGAATTAACTACCCAATTAATTACTAATAAGACTAAGATCCAACTTGACCTCCCACTTATTACCAAAGGTCTGACCAAGCATACTCGATTTAAGTCCACCAAGCAAGAACGTGCAAAAATCGCTATAGGTCTGACCAGTGAACGAAATTCGCCATGGGTTGGAATGACCCTAAGGTCTGACCAAATAGGCCAAACCAAATGCACGTGTTCTTGGTTGGCTGGCATTAACTTAAAATTTTCACATAGGGGTATTCACATAAATATGTTAAAATCGTGTACAAAGAAGCATGCAAACAAATTTGTAGCACTAGTTTTAAAAACATTATAGGCGACATTATAGTGATCGTAAGGTTCTCGATAACTCCAATCGAACGCACAAAGAAGCGGAGAAGTATGTCAGCGCGAAGCATATTAAAAACCTATCTTCTTTAGGGAGGCAGAGCGACCCGCCTTAAACTTCTCTTATAGTTTGTTCTAGTGGGTGAGCCGTACTTCCCAAAGATCCATAATGTCCAGTTTTTAATTAATCAAGTAATCAAGTTTCATAGTTTAGTGTCTAGTTAATTTTCTCAAAAATCAAGTTTTACACGAAACAAATAGTAGGTCACATTGAAACTAGTATTTGGGCGTGTAATTTACTAGACCGGTTTAATATCATCTTGCGATATAAGTATTAGTCCGTATTGCATATTTATTAGACACGTAAACAGGAAAACAAGTAAACAAATATGCACATAAGTAGACAAATACAAAAGATGACATTAAATAAACATGTAAAACCCGAGTTCTCTTGTGAGTCTTCCCCAATTGAAGAACCATAAGACCCTCATTAGGTTTTCATCAAGTGCCTAGATAGCCACATGCATCACAAAGGTAATTGCGTAGGTCTTATAGCAGGAAAATGAAACAAAATCAAACTAAATATTTAAAAGATCTAGTTTTCAAAAATAAAAGATTTAGTTACCATAAATAAAACACAAAATCTTTTAAATAAATAGTGTGATTTACTTTCCTAAAATAAGCAAATCAAAAAGGAAAAAAATATGTTAAATTAACAAATTAATTAACTTTCCTTTTGAACCTATATTAACTTTTAATAATTTTTCAAGATCTAGATCTATATCTTTATTATTTATGGCAAAGATTTGCATATCTTTGCCATATTTACAAGAAAACATAAATAAAGAAAGTAATTGAAGCGGATCTAGCAAAAAAATTAAATCTAGACATGTAAATTAGGCGTAAAATTTAATTTTTAAGGTGTAACCCCTAATGCCAAAACGATTTGGCTCGTGATGTCACTGTTGGGATTTAACAAACTAGGTAAACAAATTAGCTACGAGTACGCAGCGGATGGATCTAGTTTGACATTAAAGATTAACACACAAATAAAGTAAGAAACACTAACCTTTTGGTTTAATGATAAAAATCAATAAACGAGAATCTTGATCTTGAAAACTTAGTGGTTAAGTTGCCACCTCTACGGTTGCTCACACAACACGTCAAACGAGCACGTTACGATGCTAGTGGTTGCTTCACGTAACTAACAATAAGTGTATAATAGTTGATCTAAACCGATCGAATACTATCAAAAGTATATGTTCAAAAGGTTTAATGAGAGAAGAATATAAACTAAACAATAGTTTATTAATTCTTGTTTTCACACTAATCAACAGAATATGACAAGAAACCTTAAAAGATTGGATCTGCCGAATATGTGTGAACCAAAAGAAAAAGCAGAGAACAATTTGTATATTGAATGGAAAAGTTTGTGCTGTATGTAATTGTTTTGCATGGGACTTTTTTGGACAAGTGAAAGAATGAGAGGTAGGGGTGTTTATATAGCCCTCTAACCTTAATCTCAATACTTGTTCCTCACTCCAAGTTTGCAATTAATTATTTAATTATCATCATAATTTTGCACAAAAATTCTTTTTTAGAATCCTTCAAAATCTGCCACTTTTGAGAGGAGGACAATAGTTTTCGTTTTGACATTTTGATCCCCTTTAATTTTATTCGTGAAGCATATTAAACATTTAATAATAAATATAACGTGTATATATATTAAAATGTTTAATAAACGCACACTACTACAGAAAATGCTAAATAGAACGGTTGAAACGCATTATATAGATCGGTTATGAACCGCTCTATATAAGGGTGATCTATTTGAGGGGAACATAAATAGATCGGTTGATAACCGATTTACTACATAATAACCGTTCTTTTAACGCAATTTTCAAAAAAAAATCCAGATTGATCATCAGAATGCATATTTTAACAAAATTTCCATTCACTAGTAACAAAAATAATAAGTATATTAATACAAATGGCTGCAACAAAAACAACATTCTACTATCCGAA
>BQNB010073840.1:18210-31987 GCA_026074375.1 Tanacetum coccineum
TGTAGATGAAGATGATATAGTGGATCTCGGAAACGATGGGGAAATAAGAAATGAGAACTTAGACGATTATTTCGAATAAAAATAGTAGACTTTAGGCTTTAAGTATTTGAATAAACTTTTCTTTTGTGGTTTTTTATATTAAAAATGAAGATTATAAGATAATTATATTTTTATTTAATCATTGTTTTCATACTAGACACTATTATATGCACAAAGGGTAAAAAGTTAACTGAAGCGCTCGCTTTTGTCGCTTCTCGCTTTAGGGAAAGGCATGTCGCTTTGAGGTCGCTTTCGCCTTTAACTACCTTGGGTGTAATATATTGTTTAAACTATTATACCTTCTAAGATTTAATGTCAGGTGTCTCATCTTCATATGCGCAGATATTACAGCTGTTATACAATCCAAATCCAGGTGTGAGAAGCTGATATATTATGCATTGAGGTTAGTTAGCTATATGTGCTATAGTCCGTTTAAGGGTTATGTTGTCGTAGTGCAAGCTTAAACTGACTATTAAATTATGAATGTTTGATGTCCTGAAATTTTATGATGATCACTTAGAGATTAAGATTTATCTATACAGCGGTTCACACCTCTTTACCTCGAGCAAAGTTTTATATTTGGTTTCGAATTTCAAAGTTAATATCATATACTACCTTGTCCTTAGGTGGAGTTATTATTGCTTAATTGATCTAATAAGTCTTGTTCATTGTCATGCCCAATCTAAGCAAAGTTTATGGCTTATAACATGTTTTCCCATGTTAATCGAAACTCGATAACAAAGAACATTTTTGACAAAATCATTTCTATAATCTTCCTGTACGTATATAATTCGAATAGAATATGCATAATATGTCATAAACTCATAATTAGTTTTACCCTGTCATGATGGAGTTTGTTTGAATATTTGGTTTCAGCATTATCTCTAACCAACCATCACTTTTGATTACCTTACCCATTCCTTAGTGTCTAAAACCTCCAACCAAGCATGCCCTTAGTATATGTTTTCAGCATTTCTAAATGGCAATCTCCATGGTTTCTTTGTTCCAGGAAGATACTTTACATATGCAGCTAGAACTTGTGATTCATTTGGTTTTTGCATCGTGGATCTAGGTAATTAAGCAGACCCTCATTGTGATGCAGATAGCATATAAAAGATTACTTATGTTCTTCTGCAATATCTTCTCGTCATAATGAAATCCTGATCTAACTGGCTAGTTTTTTAGTTCCTCGGATCTTAACTTCTTATATTAGTCATTAATCCTTGACGTAATAACGGTAAGCATATTTACTTGTGTACTTGAATAAAGTTGCATTATATCACTATTATTTGGGAATCTGAAAACTTTTTATTGAATTCAGATGGTTGAGATCGTAAAGTAAGGGGCAGTTTAGAAGCCACGTTCTGAAGTCAAGTAACTTTGGTCACAAACGTCTGGAGATTTTTTTTGTATGTGTCATGTCGATATGCGTATTAGTGACATTGTATTGATATTATTAGTGACGTGCTTGTATTGATTACATCAAGGAAAATGGGAGTTATTTTAAGTTTCTTCTATTATAATATTTCAAGTTTAATTATTGTTGTCATGTCGAGTTTGGTATGCTGTCACTAATATAATTTGTGACGAAGCTACAGTGACGACCCTAACTTTCGTCACTAGACAGCTTTATGACGACTGTTGAATGTTAGTGACAAAAACCTTGTCGTCATTACATGCAACTTGACAGCTTTAGTGACAATTGTTAGTGACAAATTACCTAAAGCAATTTTTGTTGCAGTAGAAGGATTTTTTCAAAATCCTCACACTTAAAAGTGTGAAGAATAAAAAGCTTACACTTAAAAGTGTGAGGAATTTGTTTAAAATCATCACACTTTCAAGTGTGAAGATTTTGTGAAGAATTGTTTTAAAATCTTCACACTTGAAAGTGTGAAATTTTCTCTATATCTTCACATCTAAGTGTGTGCAATTATTTGTTACACCCATATTGTTCACACACAAGGTAAGTGCGAACTTTTAGATTCTACACACTTTAATGTGTGAACATATGCTTTAAAAAGTGTGAATATTCAACTATTTTGTTGTAGTGATAGTTAATACTGTCAAACAATAGGAGGATTGGCAAAGTTTAGTCCTATCAATAGGAATACACGCTATAGAAATTAGTGTTTGGATGTGACTTTGCTGTTTGAAATTCTAATAGTTACATAATCAGATGTATTTGTTGTTTGAAATTAATGTTTGGATGCGATTTTGAAAACGTATTTATTGCAATTCAGATGGTTGGGGGCGTAAAGAATTTTGAAAAAGACCGGTTTAGATACCAGATTTGAAGTGACGGTCTGCGCGAGCATCTGGAGGGTTATTTGTTTCTGTATATTTCATGTCGTTATGCATAAACAAATTTTCATTGTATTAATGAAAGTAATGTATTAGACTTTTGTTGTTACCAAGTTTTATTCTGTTTTGTTGAAGTAATAAGCTGTGATCGGATTACTGGGAACATTTTTTTGCACGCATTCTGGAGAAAGAAACAAAAAATGGCGACGACTTATTTCGTCACTATTGGACGTTAAGGTCCCGTTAGGTTCACTCAAATAATGACGTCTTTTTTTGTCACTAATTTTATCAAATAGTGACGATTTTAGCCACTTTTGTAATGAAATTAAGTGAAGAAATGGGTTGTCACACTCCCTTAAGTGACGAATTTAGTTCGTCATTTATTTAGTGTCAAATTCAATTTCGTCACTAATAAATTTGTGACGAATTTTCCTTTAATAGTGACGATTTTTTATTCGTCATTAAAGCTCTTTTTTTCTTGTAGTGTATATTAAGATATTATATAAGTAGATTTTTATATCTTCATTTAATAATTACAATCATTTTAATAGATATGTATTTTTTTTTGTCATTTTACATTATTAATTATGAGAAGTTAAGCCAAACATTTAGAAAGAGTTTATGAGCTCATTATACGTAAGCCATAAGCACTGATATAACATAATCATAAGCCCAATCAATAAGCTAAATCAAACACCCCTTAATATCCTGGAATATTGGACAGCATGAACTAGAAATAGTGTGTGCTCTGTTTGTAGCTACGGCCAGTTTCTTAATGGTCAAGTTAAAATTCAAACAAATGCAAGGAACCTAATTATTTAAGAACAAGTTTATCTTACGAATTTGAATGGACTTCAGAATCATCTTATTCGTCCCTCCAGATCGAGACAAGATTAGAAGTCAAACGAAATCTATATAATACATATATTATACAGGCTTATAGTGAATTTTTCATACCCGAACCAACTAAACAAACTACTCGTAATATAGTAGCTTACGCTAAAGACATTAATTGTTACCCAACGTTAAAATTTTAAAACCATTGTTACGTTAAAAAATTTAATGACATAGATTTCATGTGTTTCTAACATTATTTTGTCGGGTTTCTTTCGGTTTTTGGTTTCTTATCATATGAAAGAAACCCGACCAACACGGTATTCAGCTTATATTCTTATGTAGTTAGTGTCATATGGTTAAGGTGAGTATTAAGTCAAGTTGCTCACCTTTTCTCAGATTGTAGGATAAAGAAACATAAACGAAATAACTTAACAATTTACAATTTTATAGTGTTTGGTTGCATGCATAAGATGTATACATTCGAAGTTTTTTGTTCTTTTGTTAAACAACGAGAACTAAATGACTAAAGAGCCTTTTCAAAGATGATAAATTAAGCTCTTCTTCAAACACATAATATGTTTGTTTTTTGAATAAAATGGTCAAAGTTCAATTTAAGTAGAGTAATAATTTGGCTTGGTTGTAGTCTTGTAGACAATTGGACTGATTTGTGTTTTTACCTTAAATAAGTCGAATAAATTCAAACGTTTTTTATCTGTTAAAAATATTGTAGCCAACTGGACCTCAATGGACTAAACATTTTTAAAGGAAAGTGACATTTTTCTACCAACAAACAAAATTTACAGAAACACGGTAAAAAAAGATCCATGGAAAACAGATGTAAAACACATAATATTTGACATCCTCACATCCTTAGGAAAAAAAAACACTTTTCTTCCCTTAAAAGGTCTTAGAATGTATAAATACAGCTTCCATCAAGTGTTACAAAGAACGACCCAGGCAGACCTTCGTGCACCCGAATATGCGAGCTCTATTTCTTTTTGCCTGCATCAAATAGGTCATCGTTAGAAGTCACGCTTTATGATAGATTTATATTGCAAAAATGAAATCTTCAAGTTAAGACTGAGTGCGCTAATAATTACCATCAAAGAATTTTCCGCTTTGAATGGCGTCCTTGTTAGCATCTCCAAGAGCCGCGGATGCCAAGTAAGTCTCAGCCAATTGGACTCTCTTAACATTATCTTGCTCTTGCACAAGCATGTTTCCGTACTCTAGTAGCTTCTCGATTGTCATCTTGGGTTGCTCGAATGTTGGAGGTCCATCCCTAGAGTTCACAAGCTTCTTTCCAATGCCATCAACTCCAACTTCTCCAATCCACTTCCTCACTTCATCATCGTACACTCTTGCCCTCAAGGCGCCGAAGAAATCTATAGTTTTTAGTAAAAGAAAAACACAAAAGACGGTTACTATCAACTAGTCATGATGTCTTCTCACAGTGTGTAAGATATAATAATTGTCCGCTAGACTAAAATAAACAGTATAAGATTGTTTTTAATGCATTTTTAGGATTTTACCAATGGATTGACCGGGGAAAGTATCGACAAGTTTGACAATGGCCTCATCAGGAATGTTGTCAGTACGGAAAATACCAATACAGACACCAATACGGTCTTCTCTAGTAGGAGCCCAGTAAAATTTTTCCATACGACCATCACGGATAAGGGGGGCATATAGTGTTGAGAAATCGTTTCCTGTGACGATGATTGGCACACGGGGGTTATCCTGCTTGTTGTACATTCCAGGGAGTTGGACATTGGTTGGGTTATCAGCAATGTTCATGAGTGTAGCGTTGACCATCTGGTTGTTGACTGTGTATTGTGTAGTTCCACCCATTCTTCCTGCACCAGCATCAAGATCGTTGATGAACAAGCAGCACATTTTACCCTTCTTGATGATATCCGCTGCCTCACGGTAACGCTGTCTGATGAGCTTAGCTGGCTCTCCGGCGTTTCCACTTTCCAATTCTCCGGCACTCATCATGATAGGTCTGTTAAAAGTAAAAACACACCCATCAAGTCAGCACAATACTGTTTTACGATCAAGGTCAAACTAGTACAAGACTTCAAATTTAAGTATCAAAAATTGATCTTCACATAGCATAAGTTGACTAAAATGTCAAACTTTTCGAATGGAAACTTACGTGATTCCCATCTTGGCAAAAACAAGCTCACATTGGAAAGATTTTCCTTGACCCTTTCCTCCCCACACACCAAGAATTAGAGGAACCTTGATGTTTGGCAAAGTCATGAAGTTCTTGGTGATGTGAACAACAAGCTTGTCCATGAAAGCGGGTGCAATGTAGAATCCGCCCATGTTGTTGTCCAAATTGTACCTACAACACAATGTCACCATAAAGATTTAAAAAAATGAAATGAGACCAAACAAATTTAATATGCAACTGAATGAAGATTCAGGGGGTTGGATAATTACGTTTTAAGCCCAGTGCTGATGTACTCGTAGGAACTCATGACAGCAAAGTGGGTACCGGCGTCTTGTGGAGCCTGGAAGAGGGGATCAACCATACCCTTTCCTCTAGTGATGTCTTGTTGATCATCAGAAATGTCGTATGCAAGTCCCTTCCATCTGTCCTTGTCGGTTTGTTCAGTCTCCTCGATCTCTTTCTCGGCTGCCAAGATCTTGAAAGATGCAAACTTGTTGTTGTTGACGAGTCTTGAGTTTGAGATTTTCTTCAAACTGCTGCCCAAAAAGTTTGAGCTTGGGACTGCAGCTACACCACTGCTTCCATTCAAGCTCAACTGTCATAACAATAGCATATTTTAGTTAACAACCAATTTGAATATCCATGATATACAAATAATAGTCTACACTTTGATTATGCAATTAAGGTAAATCGTTCTCAAAACAATACGAGGGTGTTTGATAGCAACAACTTAATTCACTCGCACGTTAAATACTTTGAGAATTGCTTACTTGCTGTATATAAATTCAATAAGCACAAACAGTATTGATAAGCAATCCTAACACAATCTTAAAAGGTGTTTGAGATTTTGCATAAGCTAGTTTTAAACTAGTCGTCCGAAACTGGTTTGCAGTAAGAAAAGGAACCGTTTCATCCAAAAACTATATATGCTTATTGCCTTTCGAAATAACAGCTCCATATACAAGTTACAAATAACTGGATCCCAAACACTGTCAAAAATGCTCTCGGAAGTGCTTATATGCTATCTAAAACTAATTAATGATCATTTGTTTCACTCGCACATAAATATATCCCTAACACTGTCATATATGTTATGAGAAGTGAGAACTACATACTTATTAGTTGTATAAAGACGCAAGAAGTAAATCAACGAAACTAATAAACAATCTCAAACACGTTTCAAAAGGTGTCTTATGGTTTGCAAAAGCTACTTTAAAGCTAATTGTTTGATCTAAACAATAAAGACGTATTAAAACTGTGTATATGCTGAGTTTTGTCTCACAATATTAGACATGCTATAAGTGCTATCATGTATGTCAAAGGCAATAAACGATTATCCTAGGATTATGTTTCGGATTATGTTTTGAAATATTCAATTTGCATAAGTAATTCTCAAACTAAGGATCTATAAGACAAACTATATGTAATAATTAATCAGATCATTCACAAACATGCATGATCCTTGACATCTAAGTAATATAAATGAGAGCAAGAAACAAGTACCGGGGCACGGTTGACAGCGGCTCCAAAGGTCGAAACAGCGGTCGCCATGGATCTTCTAGGAAAGTTTATTCAATATCGAATAAACAGAAGATAGAATTGTGTGTATGTACTTGAAGTGAGGATCAGCAAGAGGATGTGTTAAGTGACTTATAGTAGTAATGTGTGTACCAGAATATTCAAAAAGAAGTTGAGGATTGGCTTTTGAAATAATAAGCGCCACATGATCAAGATAGTATGAAATGACACGTGGCATGCAAACAGTGCATGTATGGTTTTTTTGAGTTGGATGTGAAGACGGGCTTTTTGAGGTTGCTCTTCAATCTTTCTGTCACCACACGTTCATGATTTTCCTTTAAATTGTTTTCATCGTTTAACACTTGTATTATTTTTATTTTGTTGTGTAATTCGAGAATAATCGACATAAATGGTGGATTGTTTAAGTATAGAACATAAAACAAGCATTATGGTAGGTTTGAATTGTCACATGAGACTAATCGTATTTTTGGTTTTTTTAAGTAGTAAGTACTCTGAGATAAGAGTGTTTATTTAAAGTTGAGGTAACGCGCATATACAACTATGGTTTTGTATGTATAAAATGTGGAGAAAGTGAACGTGTTCCTTCTCTTTAAATGCATCTATATTTATAGGGATGCATTTAGGGTTGTGTATGATCCGGAGATATGATATGACGGTTATGGATGACTCACGTGGAAATCGTCCTATTGAGAAGGCAAGAATGACAAGTGGTGTGGCATCATTGACCCTCTTATATACGAGAATATTCTCTTGAGACAAGATCTGCATATCATAGCGAAATACTCGTGGTACTACCTTTACACCAATGAGGTGTCTACACGTGGTATCGTAACGGTTTGCAAGACAGATTGTCATGTCAGTTCTTGTCTAGGGATTGATTTCCCCATGGAAGATTTGTTGCGCTCCCGGCTCGTATTTGCCTAGAGATTTAATTTCTCAGGCAAAATGCATATGGTCTTTAGCTTTGCTGGCCAACTATTATCGAATAGGCTGTACCCATTTGGGCTAAAACTTTTAAACACTATCATTGATGAGGAATTCACATTATAGAAAACTCAAATGATACTTATCATCGTAGCATTTAGTGTTGTACGATTACGACAACAAACCGAAGCTCGATCGCGGAACGCTAGATCACGAAATAAATCAAGCACAAGTTGCTACCTTCAACGTACCCGTTGAAGAACGAAGAAACAAGAAGAACGAAACACCACAAAGTATAACCGAACGATTATATTGTATTACCACAAAACCTCGATCGGTTACAAGAAAGAATAGAAGATGCGTATGTGTTTTGAGCATCACCCCCTCACCTTCTTTTATAGGGTGAGGGGGTTGGATCCCTAGTCTACACCAACTAGGACTGGGCTTTGGTTCCAGCCCGCTCAAACAAACATTCCTAAACAACTATAAGGAAACATGTTAATAAAAGGAAACATACTAATTAATCCTAACTAGACTTGGAAACTAATATTGACTAACAATTTCCACCTAAGTGACAAGACTAGTTAGCCCCGACACCAAGTATCTTCATGCAATACTTGAACTTCGGACCTAGAACCACCTTTGTAAACGCGTCAGCTGCATTATCCTTCGTGCCTATCTTCGCCACTCCAATCTCTTTAGATTCCATGATCTCCCTGATGAAGTGATACCTCACGTTGATATGCTTCGTCCTCTCATGAAACATTGCATTTCTTAAGAGATGAATTGCACTTTGATTATCACAATTCACAACCACTGACCTTAGGTTTACTCCCAGCTCGATTAGTAGTCCTTTAAGCCAAATGCTTTCCTTAACAGCTTTTGTAAGCGCCATATACTCCGCCTCTATAGTAGATAATGCAACAACATGCTGCAGAGTTGCTTTCCAACTCACAACACAGCCATGTACCATAAATACGTACCCGGTTATCGACCTACCCTTGCCAGGGTCTTTGGCATAATCTGCATCTACGAAACCGTCAACATCCACGTGCTTCCCTTGATCTCTACCATACACTAGACCTACATCCGCAGTGCACTTCAAGTACTTCAAAATCCACTTCACTACCTCCTAGTGGTTTTTACCTGGATTCGCCAAATACCTGCTCACAATGCTAACAGCATACGCAATATCTGGTCTAGTGTACCCCATCAAGTACATTAAACTACCTATAGCATTCGCATATGGGACCTTACTCATTCTTTCCACATCCCAGTCATTCGACGGGCAATCCTTCAAAGATACCTTGAAGTGTGCTCCCAATGGCACAGAGACCGACTTGCCATTATCCATTCTGTAGTTATTCAGAATTTTTTGCACATATCCCGACTGAGACACCTTCAGGGTTCGGCTACCCCTATCCCTGGCAATTTCCATACCAAGTATCTTCTTAGCTGGACCCAGTTCTTTCATATAAACTCTTTTCGCAGTAGTCCCTTGGTATATTCGATTTCAGACTTGCTTTTACAAGCAATCAACATATCATCTACATACAGCAATAGATATATGTATATACCTGGTGCAAACTCTTTGAAGTAAACACAACTATCATAGTTGCTGCAGCTGAACCCATTAATCATATACAGATCAAACTGTTTGTACCACTGCCTTGGGGACTGCTTAAGACCATAAAGAGATTTCTTCAATAAACATACCTTGTTTGGCGTGATCCTTCTCAAACTAGGATGCTGCCTCAATATAATGGTTTCTTCAAGATTACCATGCAAAAACGCCGTCTTCACATCAAGTTGTTCCAACTCGTAATCTTCACAAGCAGTCAATGAGAGAATCACCCTAATAGATGTATGTCAAACCACAGGTGAAAATACCTCATTATAGTCAATCCCTGCTCGTTGTGTAAACCCTCGAGCTATCACCCTTGCTTTGTATCTTGGTTTCTGAACGCCTTCAATCCCTTATTTAATCCTATACAACCACTTGCAGCTTATTAGGTTCTGACCAGGTGGTTGATCGACCAGCTCCCAAGTATGATTCTTTTTTAAAGAACTCATCTCCTCCTTCATAGCACGAACCCACTCATCATTTTCAAATGAATTAATCGCCTCCTGGAATGTGATAGGTTCATGGGTATCTTCTTACTCAGTAATATTAAACGCATAAGCCGCCATATCATCTTCCCTAGACCCTGATGGTCTAGACAATGATACATTGCCTTCATCCCTATACTTTGCAGGTACAATAGTTGTTCTTTTTGCTCTATCATGCACCAGAACATAGTTGTCTAGATTTTGTTGTTGAGGCTCTTCATCTTGTTCCTCATCTTCATTCCTTGGATTTTCCTCAGTATGAGGATCCACAGTTGGTTCGACCCTACTGCCTTGAAGTTCCACCTCAAACTCAACTTCCTTCCCAGAATCTGCAGCACCAGCACCCTTGAGAGTATCCTTATACATAAGACTCTCATTAAACACCACATCCCTGCTTATGATTATCTTTGGTTTGACATCATCTAACCTCCATAATCTGTATCCCTTCACACCATCAGGATACCCCAGGAATATGCATTTTATAGCTCTAGGCTTGAGCTTCCCCTGATTCACGTGTGAATAAGCAACGCAACCAAATATCCTCAACATCTCGTAATTCGCCAGATGTCCTGACCATAAATCCATAGGTGTCTTCTTCTCCAATGCTGTAGATGGAGACCTATTGATCAGATATGTTGCCGTCACCGTTGCTTCTGCCCAGAACGAATCTGGCAAACCAGACTGAATCAGTAAACACCTAACCTTGTTCAAGAGCATCATGTTCATTCGTTCAGCTAGACCATTATGTTACAGAGTTCCTGCAACTGTCAAATGTCTTGCTATCTCGGTCTCTTTGCACAAGTTATTAAATTCCTAATTACAAAACTCTAAACCGTTATCCGTTCGCAGTTTCTTCAGTTTTCTACCTGTCTGGTTTTCCACTAACTGCTTCCACTCCTTGAACTTGCTGAACGCCTCATTCTTGTGTCTAAGAAAATGAACCCAAACCCTCCTTGAATCATCATCAACAATCGATAAGAAGTACCGGTAGCCACTCATCGATTCCACCCGAGAAGGACCCTAGAGATCCGCATGGACATAGTCTATAACTCCCTTTGTTGTGTGCTGACCTCTACCAAAACTCACCCTAGTCGATTTTCAATTTTCACATAATTCGAGCTTACCTAGACCTTTATTCCCAAGAACCTCTCTTTTTTCCGGTTCATGCAAGCCTGCTTCACTAATGTGACCTAGGCGTTTATGCCACACCTGCGCAAGACTTTTCTTTTCTTGTATACCAACACTAGCTTCACCCGATTTAGCCCAGCCATCCAAGGAGTACACATAATTTCCCTTCATAGTTCCTGACAAAACCATCAAAGAACCCTTGATCACCTTTACTCTTCCATTCTGCAACTTCACAGTATAGCCCTCTCGGTCCAGAGTGCCCAAAGATATCAAATTTCTCTTTAACTCGGGAAGGTAACGCACATTCTCAAGCATAAAACTTGAACTATCTTTCATGTGTACTCTCACCTTCCCTATCCCCATGATGGCACATGCTCTATTATCACCGAGCAGAACCGTACTACCATTGAACTCCTTAAAGTCAAACAAGAAGTCCCTCATAGGCGTCATGTGAAAGGAGCCACCAGAGTCCATGATCCACTCTAAGAATATCTCCTTACTCACCGCCATCAACAAGTCACCATTGTCATAACCCTCAAAACCAGAACCTTGTCCCACATTCTTTTTGACAAAGCCAATTGATCTCTTCTTGTTCCTTTTTGGACAGTCTTTCTTCAGGTGATCCTCAGAATAGCATATGTAACACTTCGGTTTATAAGTTCCTTTACCTTTCGACTTCGATCGCGAACTACCACGTCCCTGATTACCCCGATGATTCAACCTTCCCCTTACATATAACCCATCACCATCATCCTTTGCATCTATCCTCTTTTTCAACTCTCGTGAATTAAGGCTAGACAAGATATCTTCTAAAGTGAGCGACTCTCTTCCATAAAGCAATGTCTCCACAAAGTTATCATATGAATGTGGTAATGACGTAAGTAACATGAGTGCCTGATCTTCATCATCAATATCAACGTCTATGTTCGCCAAGTCACCGATCAACTTATTAAACTCATCTATATGTTCAGATAATTTCTTACCTGAATGCATATAGAAAGTGGACAGCTTCTTCTTCAAGTATAATTTATTGGCTAAAGACTTTGTCATATACAAAGCTTCCAACTTTAACCAAACACCAGCAGCAGAACTTTCTTTGTTGACTTCCCTCAACACCTTGTTATCTAAGCATAAGAGTAAGGCACTGTATGCTTTCTTGTAGACATCCGTCTTCAATGTCGCAGTTTTATCAGCGTCCGTCATGGTTTCCGGGAATGGATCTAATGCAGCCTCCTAACCATGTTGAATTAATAGATCTTCACACGCCATAACCCGAAGTCATTAGACCCGTCAAATTTTTTGACGTCAAACTTCGCTATCGAATACATATTCTTTAACCCTTTTGTTGTTTTAATAAACCCTTCTTGCAAAATTGAGTTCTTACACAAAACCGTAACCTCGATTTAGATCAAATATAAATCGCAACTTTTGAAAATCCAAACGACACGCGATTATATCTTAATCCACAAAAAGACAAAAGAACCACCAACAAATTACTAAATTGTTTTTTCTTTATGACAAAAAACACCAGCAGTAACTTGTAATATTGTTGATTTTATAATAAGACAACAAAAGAAAACCTTTATGCCTTGTCACTCCTTTGTAGTACTAACCCACGTGATAAAAAAAAACAACCAATCACAGTTGAGTTTGTTTTTTTATTAATTCTCCATCACGTACACTGCTACTCGTCTTCTTCGCTATAAACCTGCAACTTTCGATAAAACGATTCGAAAAAACCCGAAATCAATTGAAGAATCATGTAATCTTATGATCAAACCAAGAACAAAAGAGAGATATGGGTTGTGATGTTAAAGAGAATGGATGGAAAATGGATGAAGTTTATTAAATGGAATGTAACAAATAGAACAACCAACAACCAACCCTTCTCCAAGGCTAGGAGAAGGTTTATATAGTACATGGATGGCCGGCCCATGGGCTATGATGGGCTTCCCATGGGTCTTGGGCCGGACTAGATTACTAATCTAATCATTACACTAACTACGAGCTAAGACTATTACAACTTGGAAGTGACTGACACTTTTTGTGTTTCCAACAATCTCCCCCTAAGGGAGGTCACTCCATTTTACAAATCTTTAAGCCTAGCATACAATGCTTTGTCTTGAGTCTTTAGCTCATCCTTTTGACATTCTCCTGTGAATATGTTGTAGTGATCATTGATTTCTGGATTGAGCTTGTTCCTTGAACTTGTATTTGACATTGTGATCTTGAGCATCTTGAGATCATCAACCAAGCACAATCTCTTTACGTCATCTTGTAATCTTTGCCATCTTGTGGACCTGTGACTTCTGAACAAACATGCTCATACCTTTCTTGATTTGGAAAGCTTTAATGTTGCATCTTTCTTAAAATTCTTTAACTTTAACACTTCGTCACTTCGAGAAAGACGTTCGGTATCAGAGTGACGGAAACTTCTTTGAACTTCTTTGACTTTAATACTTCGTCACTTCAAGAAAGACGTACGGTATCAGAGTAGCGGAAGTCTTGAAACATGTACTTGAGCTTTCATGATGTCTTTATGTTTTGTCGGTCGGGTATGAGCATGTGGTTATAGATCTTGTGAGTCAGCTGGAATCAGGTACCTCCACCACCATTTTAAGTAGCCTACATAAAATAGTTAGCAATAAAGCAGGGGGACGAATATGGCTTTGTCATTTGCCCATGTTTGGTTGGAGAAACCTTCGAATCCGTGAGGATTGA
>BQNB010073841.1:5296-31987 GCA_026074375.1 Tanacetum coccineum
TACTTAATACTGCTATGTTAATGCTGTTAGTTATACTTACTATTGTTTGTTATAATTAATATTGTGAGTATTGAGAGAAAATAGTGAGCTAAAAACAGAAAGAGAGACGTGTGAAAATAAAAACAAATAGAGTGAATTGGTGAGTAAAAGAAATGAGAGAAATAGTGAGCTGAAAAACAGAAAGAGAGATGTGTGACATAAAAACAGACATAATGATTCAGTGAGAAAAAGAAATGAGAGAAAATAGTGAGCTGAAAAACAGAAAGAGAGATGTGTGACATAAAAATAGATAGAGTGATTCAGTGAGAAAAAGAAATGAGAGAAAATAGTGAACTGAAAAACAGAGAGAGAGATGTGTGACATAAAACAGACAGAGTGATTCAGTGAGAAAAAGAATTGAGAGATATAGTGAGAATAAAAACAGAAAGAGAGCTTGTGAGAATCAAAATTGATGATGTAAATGCTTTTTGGAATAAAGTTGGAGTTAATGTCGGTGACTCAAAGTTAATGGTGTTAGGCATAAACTTACTACTGTTGGTTAAGTTAATGCTGCCAGGCATACACTTACTACTGTCAGTCTTAGTTAATGCTGTCAGTTTAACTTAATGATGTTGAGGGTGATTTCATAAATACTTCGATTAAGGGTTTCAATCACTCATTCGATCGATCTTACACTTTGATATACTCTCTAATCATAAACCCTAACTCAATTTTATCATTCATCATCAAAACCTAACAAAATGTCAAACCTAAAGTTTGCTGAAAGTAACAATTTGGTTGCGTTTTTGGAGAAACCCAAAGAAAATGATGGGTTTAAAGGAATTATTGATTTTTTAAATGCAAGTTCTATCAGATATGCGCTAATCCCACCATCTATACTTCATGCATTAAGTAGTTTTGGGCTACTGCTAAGGCAAAAACTGTCAATGGGGAAGTGCAGATACAAGCCCTAGTAGATGGGAAGAAGGTGATCATCACTGAGACAAGTGTGAGAAGAGCTCTTCAATTAAAAGATGCTGAAGGTACTGAATGTCTTCCAAATGCGACAATTTTTGAACAGCTGACACTCATGGGGTATGAAAATCTTACACAAAAGCTTACATTCTATAAAGCTTTCTTTTCACCTCAATGGAAATTTCTTATCCATACAATTCTGCAATGCCTTAGTGCTAAGACTACTGCTTGGAACGAATTTAGTAGCACTATGGCCTCAGCTATCATCTGTCTTGCCACAAACCAAAAATTCAACTTTTCCAAGTACATTTTTGATAATATGGTGAAGAACTTGGAGGGTGGGGTTAAATTTCTAATGTATCCAAGGTTTGTGCAAGTGTTCCTGGATAAACAAGTTGAAGGAATGACCAAACATAAAGAAATTTATGTTACACCTTCTCACACTAAGAAGGTCTTTGCTAATATAAAGAGAGAAGGAAAATGTTTTTCTGGGAGAGTTACCCCTTTATTTCAAACTATGATGGTTCAAGCTCCTAAAGAATTAGGTGAGGGTTCAGATATACCAACTGATCCTTAACACACACCCTCTACATCACAGCCTCAGAAGAAACAACCAAAAAGGAAACAGAGGAAAGACACTGAGGTTCCTCAACCCAGTGGTTCTACAAAGCCTATCACTGATGAGGCTGCCAATGAGGAGCATGTACCTATACATTCCAATGATCTACTACTCAGTGGTGAGGATAGACTGAAACTAAATGAATTATTGGAACTTTGTACAAAACTGTCTGAAAGAGTTCTTGAGTTGGAGAACACTAAGACCTCTCAAGCTACAGAGATTACTAAATTAAAGGAGAGGGTCAAGAAGCTTGACAGGAGGAATAAGTCAAGAACTCCAGGGCTTAAAAGGTTAAGGAAGGTTAGTAGAACTACACGAATAGAATCCTCTAAAGATAAAGGTTTGGGTGCTCAGGAGGATGCATCCAAACAGGGGAGGAAAATTACTGATCTTGATGTTGATGTAGAGGTTACTTTGGTTGATGAGGCTTAGGGGAGGATTGATGATAATTTAATGTTTGATACAGGAGTTTTTGATGAGCAGGAAGTTAAAGTTGAAAAGGTAGTTAGTACTGCTGAAGTTACTAGTGCCAGTGCTACAACAACAAATGTTGATGAGTTGACTCTAGCTCAGACCTGGAAAGAGATCAAAGTAGCTAAACCTAAGACTATTACAACGGCTGCTACAACAACTACAACTGTTGTTACAAGACCCAAGGCTAGAGGTGTTGTAGTTCAAGAGCCAAGTGAATTTACAACAACAACATCACAACCATCACAACTTCCACAGGTTAAAGACAAAGGCAAGGGAAAAATGGGTAAACCTAAGAAGCCTTTGAAAAAGAAAGATCAAATTTTGGTGGATGAAGAAATTGCTCAAAGACTTCAAGAAGAATTGCAAGATGAATTAGAAGAAGAGGAAAGGCTGACAAGACAAAAAGAAGAAGTGGATAACTTAATTTCATGGGATAATACTCAAGCTATGATGGAGGTAGATTATGAGTTAGCTCAGAGACTACAAGCAGAAGAACAGGGAGAGTTGACCATTGAAGAAAGATCAAAACTATTTGTAGAGCTCATGGACAAAAGGAAAAAGCACTTTGCAAAGCTTAAAGCTGAAGAGATCAGAAGAAAACCACCAACCAAAGCCCAAAAGAGGAATCAAATATGTACTTAATTGAAAAATATGGCTAATTACAAGCATAGTCAGTTGAAGAATAAAAGTTTTAAAGAAATTCAGATGTTATTTGACAATACTATAAAGTAGGTAGATTCATTTGTTCCTATGGATACAGAGGTTGTGGAAGGAAGTAAAAGTCTGGCAGAAGGAAGTAAGAAGAGAACAAGAGAAGAACTTGAGTCTGATAATTCAAAGAAGCAAAAGATAGATGAGAATGTAGAAATCGAAGTGGATGATAAAGCAGAAATGAAAAAGCTTAGGGAGATAGTTCTTGATGATGAGGTAGCAATTGATGCTATACCACTAGCCACTAAGTCTCCAATCATTGTTGACTGGAAAATAATTAAAGAAGGAAAGATGGGATACTTTCAAATCATCAGAGCTGCTGGAAGTTCAAAGAGGTACTCATCAATGACTAGGATGCTTCAAAACATTAACAGAGAAGACCTGGAAACACTCTGGAAGTTAGTTAAAGCTAAACATGGGAATACAAGGCTAGAGGAGGCATATGAAAGAGTGTTATGGGGTGATCTGAAGGTGATGTTTGAACCTGATTTAGAAAGTGAAGTATGGAGAAATCTACAATGATACAATGAGATAGTTTGGAATCTATTTTCTTCTAGTGGAGTACATTTTATGAGATTTCAGAATCTGCATATCTTTATGCTGGTAGAGAAAAGAAATATCCAATCACACCTACAACAATCACAAAAATGCTCAACAAGAAGCTTCAAACTGACCATTGGAATTAGATGTGCTATCAACTTTTAAAACTTATGACAAACCAGTGCAAGCATCCTGGAAGTGTTTGAATGCATCCTTCTGGTGATGGTGAAGACTTTAATGAAGAAATTTGAGATTCAAAAGAAGAATATCAAGTTTAGGGGAGGATTGTTGGGATTAAAAGCTTCTTGATGCTGTTTGGAAGTAACTGCTGTTAAGGTTAGAGTTACTATTGCTAGTATATATTACTACTGCTAATGGAAATTAAGACTGCTCAGAGACTTAGAAGAAACACTACTAAGTAGTTAATACTGCTAGTATAAAAGTTACTATTGTTAGTGTAACTTAGTACTGCTAGTGTATGATTAGTACTGCTTGAGTAAAGTTACAACTGTTAGCATAAAGTTAGTACTGCTAGTGTATCTTAGTACTGCTGATAAAGAATGAAGAAAATATTCTAAGTAGTTACTACTGTTGTACACAGTTAGGTAGTTGCTGCTAGGAATAAAGTTTATTGCTACTGGTTCCAAAGCTGAAAGATACAATGCTAGAGAGTTTCTACTGTCAGAAGGATAAAGATGAAGATTGCTTATCAAGATTACTTACAGGATAAGTATGAGATATTTTTGTAAAAGCTATGTATATCTTATTAAGTTAGAAGATTTGCTAGAATTATAAAAGATTTATAGTTATTTGGTTAAATGGACTACCTTGGTGCAATAAAAGGATCCTAGGTTATGGTTACACATAAACATTCTACGTTTTGTTATATAGCTTCATAAGGTTGTAAACCCAGGGGTACTTACACAGGTACTCTGTATTATTGATAATAATAATATGGGAGCCTTTTAGTGATATCATTGTTATACAAGTTTATGTTTCTTTTAATATTCTTCTAAGTATTAAAGAAGAGTAGATTCCGCACACTCTTTAGTATTCACAAAGTTTATCCATAGTTGTTTTGGATTATCAAAGTAACTAAACCTTTACAAGCTAAGGAATCGATCTTAAGTTGGGATCAAGAATCTCCACCACTAAAGCTGAGGAAGAATAAGTCAAAAGCTAAATTGGGTTAAGAAGGCTTACGGTTGATCATTAAACAGTCTTTCACCATAAGTACCACACCAACAAGGCAGTTGGGATCGTTATTGCACGGCCGTAACGACGGATCAAATAGACATATTACATCGATCACATCCCTGTTCTACTATTAACTATTCAGCTACGAGCTATAATAAACAGTAAAATACACGGGGTGACCGAGTCTTTTTCTAATATCTAACAGAGCTTCTAACTTTCATCGAAAGTCGTCATCCAACAAGGCAGCTAAGACATACATACATGGCCGTAATGACGGAATATACATGCATGCTCATACAAGTCCTCGTTCGAGTAGACACTAAGGTTAATTGCTAGGAAAGGGAAGTAAAATGGGTGTTAGACATAATTTATGAAACAAATAGATTAAGCCAACAAATAAGGTACGGTTGCTAGTATCTTTCCCCCGACCGTTCCATGACAAAGACTTGAACATATAGACAAACACCTCGATCATAGAAATGACAAAGACAACCTAAGTTGGCGACGGTCAACTTCCCTTCTATCCTGATCTTTACATACTTTTACAGAATAAGTAGTGATATCGGCCACATTTTACAAGACTTTACATCATTGATTTTTGTAACGTATCAACGAATAATCGATCCTTCCAAGTGATTCCTTTGGTATAAGCTTCTTTTGAACCGACTATTTTTCTTCATTCCTTTTTTGCAATACATCATAAATCTCGGTTTTATTCCACCGTCTTCACTATTATAATTCATCCGGATAATCTTCTCCTTGTAACACTTCTTCTTCGGACATGATTCATAATCACAAAAGTAGCGAAACTTACGAGCTACATATTTTTCCCATTACATTGTCCAATTTCCTGACCATTACAGAGATAGAACAACTTTACTTTGACACTAGAAATACAAAACTTTACACGAAATCGACTAGCAACTTTGATTAAAATAGGCTTAATCTACACAGTAGGCTAAGTTGCAAAGGTGTAACAAAACATATAATATGGTGTAGAAAAAGAAAGGAATGGCTCAACATGTTGTTCTAGGGGATTTTACTCTAAAATGAGAGTAATCAAAGGGTTACACGGGATTTAACTAACCAGTGTAGTTAGTTAATTTTACGACATGTAGGCTATTTGGTTTAATCCTAGAAATTTATCAGTTGAACATGTTCCTCCATCTAAATCCATAGTACTCATCATTGCGGTCTCGGGTGATATACCAGGCCAAGTTCTAAAGTCTACTACATCACCGGCACACTCATAATTTTGTGGAATTTTTAGGTAAACAATTGGAAATGGAATATGATTAATTCTCACAATATGTATCAAGGGTTATAGTGCGCTAGGTAATGTAACTAGTGATTTTTACAAAAGTCATACTAAAATTTTTTAAATTTTGGCCGTTTTAAGCACTTTTAAGCTCGTAGCATGTTATTTTGTAATAAAGAAGACAAGTACGTTCTAATTCTTCACCCCCTCACTTAAATTATACAACGTCCTTGTTGTATAGATAAAACAATTAAATAATAAGGAAAAATAGAATTAGAATGGAAAACTCCTTGATGTTTTGCTCGTGATAATTCTCCAAGATAAGTCCATGAGAAAAAAAGTATGTTGACTAGGGCTTCAGTATGCCTGGATGAGTTCAATACATGTCTTTTTCAGCATATACCATATCATAGTTTCAGCAAGGTCCTGTATAAGAGATTAGAAGATAAGTGCAAATTCTATCTCGATACATTGGTACAAGAAACAATTAAACACACAACTGTATAGGGATCAATACGCCGTATCCCAAACTGTCACACCCCGCCTAGGCGGAAACACGAGGCGTAACATCATGGATATCATCATAACACAATGGTGTCCACAATAGAGAGAACTAAAGGAAAAGGATAATCAAATGGGACACTATGTGTCATGAAAATACCCAACACAAGATAATGGAGTCTTGCATTACGATAGCAAAGTCATACCACAAGGAAACATAATTCAAAAGTCTAAACAAGATCAACAAACATCCAGCATCAAACAATTCAAATGACATAAATAAAATCTCTAAGAGAATGACTCCGCATGCAAGCCTACGGTCTCACTAGCTACTTTTCCTAACCTCAACATCCTTAAGATGATTACCTAAAAATGATGCTTAAAAACATCAACATAAAGGTTGGCGAGAGTCATAGGTTTAAGACACGAAAATCAAATCCAATTGTAAATTACTGTGATAATAAAGAAAACATTACAGAACAATAAATGAACTATCATACTGGCTAACATGCAAATCCAATCAATCATACAAATACCCAACAAACGACTACAAGACGTCTCATGTCGCATCAAGGTCCCTATGGTTACCCCCTTAGCCTAGGCATGGATACTCTCAAAGTAACCTTCCTGCCCGCTAGGCCACAATACCATCTACTAAACAGGCCATGGAAACCCGCAGGTGATCCCTCCTGACTTAGTTTACAATTCTCAATATCACATCACAAACATGTAGCACACAACATACAATAGTCACATATAGTCCATGCATCTTTAACAACACATTATCACAGTAATGAAAATATTTCCAAACACTTTGCTTCATTTCCACCCCAATAAATCATAAGAAAAGAGGGGCTATGAAACTCACCTGAATGCTCAAACGCAGCTTCTAAATTTTAATACGCAACTATACAAATAAATAAACATGGTTACACGCGACCAAGCTAAAATCTCTAGTCCATGTAACACACATATGATGGATGTCTAAGGGTTTAGTTAACCATCATGGTTCACCCTGAGACCATGCCCAACCTTAACCATCTTATTAACACTTTACACTAGCTACTTACAATTAACTCAGAATTGCAGAATTTTAGTGTCTCTTTACGTACCCAAAACCCTTACTTAATGACCTTCAAAAATTATACCAAAAATCACCCATGTTCATTTATGAGTATATTAACTACCTTGTGATTCCCAAGTATTACTTATATGTGTAACTACCTCAAATAAAATAAAACTTCAAAACTGTCCTAATTCGGGTCTGATTGGACACCAAAATGTATCACTCTAGCTACCATACTTAGCCATGATTTCAGAGGCTAATTTTCACAGGATTTTCCATAGACATATGAAACTTAACTACTTGTAGACGGGCTAAGCTTAATTCCATTTTTAAGTATAGGTTTTACCCTAAAAAACATGACCTAAATCTGACCCGTATTTACCGATCTAACAACTTTTAGTGCATATAACATTTGAATGACTTTCCGACCTTAAAAACTTTCGAGGCCGGATTTTATGGAAAGTAGACTGTTGGCTTATTCATAGACTCAAGAAACATATCAATACACGTTTTTATCATCTAGATATCAGTCGTTGAACACGACCCAAAGTTCTGCTCAACCATAAATCAAGTTTTAACGCAAATCTAACCTAACCAATTGCATGAACATGACCCTAATCAAGCCCTAATCATTCTATCATCATTAAATATTATTAATATTCTGAATTTTATGAAACCCTAGAATCCACCATCATAAGTTATGTTACATGAATTGAAAGAATAAACAAAGAAGGAGAACATACCTAACGATATTACTTGAATTAACACGATCTAACACCTAGATTTCTTGATCAACATTTTTGTCTTCCTTAGGGTTTTAGGGGCTGAGTTCGTACGCACACAAGAAAGAGGGGAAAAGAACAGGCCAAATTTGGGTTTGGGGTTTCCTCTATATCCTAAACTAGTCCTAGTCTAGCCCAAATTGTGATTAAAAAAAATACTTTTTTTTTCTTTCCATTTAAACCTTAACCGGCCCCCTTAATAAATATATATTTTATTATTTTTTATTATTAATTTATTAATTAACTAATTTACTTCATTACCTTAAGTTTTTATAAAAACCTAAGCTAGTTTGATTAAACCTTTTTACTTAAACGCTACTTACTAAACTTTCTAAATATAACTTTCATTTCACCAACCCGCTTTCTATTTTTAGAAAGTTTGCTACAAACTTCTATATTTCACTCACTTATTTCATTTCTAAAATGCCATATTTCCCATAAACGCTTAACACTTAATTATCCAACTATTGACGTAGCAATGCATGCAACACGTCTTTCATTTCCATTATCACCACATGTGAACAAATGAAATACTTAACACCAAACTCATATGCACACAAAATAAGATAATCGTTTACCTCTAAAATGATATCATATACATAAGTAACCCACTTCAACATACATATAGAACACATAGCACGCAAGAAACATACAAAGTGGACACTTAGCCATTTCTAAATGTATAAACTAACCTGCTCAAATCACGGTTGTCACAAATTAATTAAACACGTAACTAATTTAACGACTATTTAAATATAAATCGTGAAGTAAACATACTCTTCGTGTATTAACGTGTGTGCCCCCAATAGGCTCACATATTTCTAACGTATAACTTGCGGAACCGACTATCAAATTCCAACAATGAGTATTTATTCCTTATATATTTTTAAAAAGGAAAGAAAGATGATACGATAGTAATGATGAATAGTTTGCTTCTAGTGAGTTGCGAACATTATATAATGACAGTAAGCAGGATACGTACGGAGTTAAATAATGGTGATTTTGTTCGATCTAGCAATGAAGTTGATTGACTTTCGAGTTGTGATAGTTTTTTTTGAAAGTTGAAGCATTTAACGATTTTAGGAGGGTGTAAACATTTTTAGACGTTTTTGACAGGCTATCATAACAAGATTTTTAACTTCAGTCAATCATTTAATGATGAAAATACAGCCATTATTGCATACATCTAGGTGTGAGCAGAAAAAACCGGAAACCGAAACCGAACCGAACCGAAAATAACCGAACCGAATTAATAACCGAACCGAATTCGCCAAAACCGAACCGAACTACTAATTCGGTTCTCGGGTTGGATATTGGTTTGACACTCCGAACCGAAAACCGAATTCATATAAATACCATTAAAATGTTATTATAATATATAAAAAAACACTTTTTATGTTAATAATAGTTTTTTGTTTACTAAAAATCTATGTAATTATTAATTTTTTTCTAAAAAAATAGTGAAATTCGGGTTATTCGGGTCAACCCGAGAACCGAACCGAATTCGAATTCGGTTTTCGATTCGATTCGGTTGAATTCTAGTTCGGTTCGGTTCGGTTTTTGGGTTGACATTTTGTTTTATAACCGAATAACCCGATAACCGAACCGATCAACACCCCTAATTATATCTACGAATCTACAATACGTTTACCATGCACTTGGGCTCTCGTTTGGACTTAGGCTCGCACTTGGCCTTGGGCTCGTGTTTGGGCTAGCGCTTGGGCGATTTTTTAAACCCGACCCACTAACGCAACCCAATTCGGAATTCTTTATCGACAACTAACAAACGCCTCGTCGCGAAAAGCGGGTTTCAAAACTCATTTTATGTACATACAGGAAAGTTGAAACTGACACCTTGTTAAGCAGTACAATATGGCATTGGGCTGCACTGAGAGGCCTGTAATGTTTTTGTCATAGACTGACGGTCCTCGCATTTTCGTATGTGGGCACTTATTTCAGCATCTCCCAAACACCCTTAACGAGCATAACACAATAAAAAGAAAAACTCAATTCAACTGCAATATTAAACAACATGCTATATCATTAGCTAAAGACTAAAATCACCTCAATATTTCACATTTGATTCACCAAAGCATCTAACGATATTCTAAACTTTTGACTACATTTCCTCAATGGAACATTACAACTGAAACCAATGTGCAGTTCACTCCTCACACATGGAACAGTTTGCTTCTTGTATAAAGAATTCTACATCTCGTGAATTTTTGCTATGATTTATGAATTTATCAGGAAATTCACAAGTGCTTTCGTTGTCGTGATGTTTTCATATTTATATCTCAAAAATGAGTTTGTCGACCCTATTATACTCTCTTTACGCAAACACACAGCACTGCATATTCATTAACTATTATCACATTAATACTGACAATTTATTGGAACAATAAAGATGGAAACAACCAATACAATTTGTAATTTTGTATACATTTGTTCAGTATTAACCATTTAGCGCCTTCTTACTCCACCTTCAACAAATCGAGCTGGACTAAACTTACTAAGATCAACAATGGTGGAGTGACCGTCAATCACAAGCTCAGCCATTGCAGCTCCCGTGGCTGGGCCATTAAGAATTCCCCAACAATTGTGTCCTGTAGCCACATAACATCCCTTCATGCCTGGAATCTCACCAATTACAGGGACACTGTCATCAGTACAAGGCAAAAAACATGCTTGTTCTGCTTTCATCCGCGCTTCCTCCCCTAAATGACTAGATACTGTTTTAGCCACTCGTTTTAAAACCTGGATTGAATCTGGGTTGGGTTCAATCTGCTCCGGGTCATCGGGAACCTCTTCTTGGGAAGACATTCCGCATACGTACACCTCCCCTATAACACCATAAATAGCAATTAACATAAAAATATAACTTTTAAAAGGTTATAAGATTGTGATTCTTCAAAGTGACCATTATAAACATAAGTAGTGTTTGGATGTACTCATGTACATATGTAGTTACTCATCTGACATTCAGTTGCAATAATATGTTTTGCACATTGTCAATGTGACGATGACAACCTGAAGAAGTGTTTCAATGTGCATTTACATTCATACATTCATGTCAGCAAGAATATAAACCTTTGAATGTTCGGCAGGAATATGTATCATAGCTTTTAATTTTGTGATTATTTACGTCCATGTGCAGTTACTAATATAATATCATCAGTTATTCTTAATTCTAATTAGAAAACATGACCAAACACAAACAAAATCATATAACAACTAAATTAGTTTATGTATACTTTGCTTACACGTCTGTAATGACGTTTAACCCACATTTTCTGATAATGGCCTAGAGACGCTAAAACCACCCAGTTGATATTAGATTCATGGGAACTGGCCACTGAGAAACACTGCATAACTACTCATTGAGCTATGCAATATCGATTTGGTTACTTACTACTTAGTATATTCATGAAGATCATCATAGTTCTACTACCTAATCACCAGCTTTAAGCAATCAACATACATAAGATAGTTACAATACATGTAAACCTTAAAAGTTAAAACTCTATAACAAACATTTAGCATTCAAATTTACCAAGAACAATTAAAACGGTCCTTGCAAATGTAATACTCCATAAATCCTTACCCGTTGGACGAGGATATATTTCAGGATCCATGGGCGGCCCGCCTTGGACCGGATAATAACTAAGAAACAAAGCATGGGCTGTAATCGCATCGATTTCTTTGGGCTCCAAAACTATACTATGGGCCTTAACCCCATGAATCCGAACAACTGATGACACCAACGAAAACTTACTAGTCCACGGCCCAAGTGCCAAAACCACCGCATCACCACCGATCACACCACCACCCTCCACCACTGCCGCCACCTCTCTGTCATTAGTCTCCACACTCTTCACCTTCCCGATAACCACCTCCACACCATACTCTGCCACCGCGGCCTCCATCAACCGTCTAGTAAACAACTGCGGGTGAACTTGGGCCGTGGTGACAGTTGTACCGATACTTTTTGGGCTTTTAGCAGGCCCGTCAATCCAGGCAGGAAGTGTTGACTTCCTACCACGTGGGTTATCAGACTCCGTGACAGATAGACTTAAAGTGTCTAATGCACGGTAGCCATACACTTCTCCACCGTTCAATTCTTCAGCAAGTGAACGGTGGAGATTAAAGCTGGCACGAGCGAGGGTGGACACCGGTCCGCTATCGCACCAATCAAGAGCTAAGAAGCCGCCGGCTTTTCCTGACGCGGCGCAGGCTATTGATGATTGCTCGATGAGCGTCACAGCTGCGCCTTTTTTCGAAAGGAAATATGCGGTGCAAACACCAATCACTCCGCCACCGCATACGACAACTCGTTTCTTAGGCTGCTCGTTTTTCATGGATGCTCGAACTGTAAAGACAGAAGTGAACCTCGAAGGTACCAGATATGAAGATTTCATGTAAACATTTAAGGAAACCCCAATTTGCTGAGGTTGTTAAGACACGTGTTTGCTAGAACAGGGTTTGGTTGTGTTGTTATCTAGACTGGTAGATTGTTTTTCAAGGCAGTTATTCTTATGGCCCGAATTTAAGGCCCAGACTCATAGTTTATACAAAACAACATTGTTTGGCTGATTGTGGCGGGGGCGAATAAAAGAAATTTGAGGAGCTTTTTTATTTTATTTTTAAAAATTTATGTAAAAATGTCGTAAACAATTAAAAGTTGAGGGTCCGTTTTATATATTTTTTTTAACTTTAGATCAGATTTTGGGCTAGATTTTTGGGCCGGTACTGTAGCACTGTAGCAAGCACTGTAGCAGCTACACAGTGCCACCGACCATTTGTGAATTGTATATAAGAGTAATAGTAACAACAAAGTTTTTTTTTACTCGCGCGTTGCCGCGAAAGTATGTGTCGATGTTGATAAAGTTTAAACAAAAGTTGAAAGAGCATAAAGTTTGCTATAGACTGCAAGAGCACACAGAATTTCATGAATAAATGTTTATTTATGTTTATAAAATTATAAATATACACATTAGGTGAATAAAACGGTGCCGTTTTTTGAGTGTGCTACAGTAACGGGCTGCCCCATTTTGGGCCAGCCCAATTTTGTTTTTTTTTTTTAATTTTTATTTTATATATATAATTTGTATGCACAAAGTAGGAGTTAAAAAAAAATATTACAAAAGTTTTGATTTATTCAGATAAAAAAAATACCCGCGGAAACATCTTCGATACCTAATAACTTTTTATTTTAAAATAACAGATATGTCACTCAACGTACACCCCATATATTAAAAAAAAACCCAATATAGCAAAAAAAAACACTTTAAACATGAGGCCCAACACATAAGCCATATAAAAAAAATTACTAACAAAAAACGCAAAAAAAAAGTCGTTTTGACTGTGGGCCGTCAGCTACAGTAACGGGCTCCCCCATTTTTTTTTTTTTTTTGGCCAGCCCGATTTTGTTTTTTTTTTTTTTTTAATTTGTATGCACAAAGTAGGAGTTAAAAAAAAATATTACAAAAGTTCCGATTTATTCAGATAAAAAAAATACCCGCGGAAACATCTTCGATACCTAATAACTTTAAAATAACCGATATGGTCACAAACGTACAACCCATTATATTAAAAAAAAAACTCATATAGCAAAAAAAAACAACACTTTAAACATGAGGCCCAACACATAAGCCATATAAATTTATTTTTTTACTAATATACACATTTGTCGACAAACTAGCCTAAAATTCGCATAAAATGTGGCCCAAAGTAAAAAAAAATACAAAACGGTCCCTCAACTTTTAACTTATATTTACGATTTTCTTACCAAAATAAATCCCGTAAACAATTAACAAAAAAAAACACGTCAAGTTTTTATTGTTCACAACTTTTTTACATTCATCGGCCCACAAAAAAAGATATCGAACCGTCCCAAAAAAAAGAAAATATTGGGAAAAAATTAACCCGTCCAAACGCAAATTTTTTTTCCCGAATCGTACAAAAAAGGAACTATCCGGGAAAAAATTAGCCAAAAAAAAACCCCAAAAATACCTAAACAATTTAAAGTTGTACGTTTGTGACTATGTCGATTATTTTAAAGTTGAATCGGTACTTTTGTAATATTTTTTCCCCCTATTTTATGCCAAAAATTAAAAAAATTTGAGCCGGCCCAAAGTGAGAGCCCAGGCCCAAACCATTGTACAGTAGAAGCTGGTAAATGTATGTATTATAATAGTAACAACAAAGTTTTTTTTTTACTCGCGCGTTGCCGCGAAAGTATGTGCCGATGTTGATAACGTTTAAACAAAAGTTGAAAGAGCATAAAGTTTGCTATAGACCGCAAGAGCACACAGAATTTCATGAATAAATGTTTATTTATGTTTATAAAATTTAATACATAAGTACAATAGTTACTCACGTTTCATTACGTAACTTTCTAAACGTAGTTATAATTTTTAACCTAAAGGGATTACAAACCAAAATGCTAATGCACAGTGGGCATTCACGACACTTCCGTAAGGTATTGAAGCTCCTATAATATAGTATATGTTCTTGAAAAATGTTGTTGTGAAGCTGATTGGCTCTTATTATTGCTCATCCTGCACAGATAGATTACAAAATAGGAAGGGATGAAATAGATTACAAAATAGGAAGGGATGAGAAGGTTGTGGTTTAACCAAATCGTAACAAATCATGTAGAAACTTTGCTTATACTTACCTTAACATCACTTTCAGGATTCAAGAACTCTCATATCAATATTAGGAATACCTGCTATAATCGAGCTTTATGCAAAGGTTACTGGTCAAATTTCATATGTATATTCTTTCATATAGTCTAACATATGAACTAAATTAAAATATGTCTATATATTTCTATTGACCAATTATTGTATTAGATTCTATGAGTTAAAGCCTATATCTTTTTATTGTTCATCTTAATTTATTTTCAGTGATACCGGAAATCCACAAATACCTTATGTCGACAAAATCAATATGATATAATTTAGTCCTATACTGGACAAATGCATATTTCTTAATTAAGCAGCCTGATGACGTATAATACGTATAACAGGCCTCCGGGCCTGGATTACATAAATTATACATGGGCTCAAGCCCAACAAGACAATCGCAAAGCACAATAGGCCAAAGCTAAGCCCAGTCTCGTGCTGGCACGGCCCGGGAGAAATAAGACGGACGTGATAGGCCTTCCGCGGATCAAGAAACATCCGCGAAAGGGGACCCACGTCCGTAAAACACGATTACTGCGGACCCTTATCCGATAAGGGTCCCACTTCGGCCTACTAACAAAAATGAGCGAAATATTAGAAAAACCTAATATTTGGCTCACCTATAAAAAGGGGTACTCTGACACCCCACAAGGTATGATTTTCTGACTACATTCTACACACACATACTCTGATATTATCTGATAAAACATGAATACTTACTCTTACGCCGGAGTCTAATCGTGGGGTCCGTCCCCATGATAAGACTAACGGTTTGTCTTTATTTGTGTAGGAAACCATCATCATCACTTGATTTAGTACAATATCACGTCCATTGGCCCAGCCCAATAACCATTTAGATCCATCCTCTAAACCCATAACATTTTTTGTACTAACAAGTTGGCGCCATCCGTAGGACACGAATACAACCGTGTTTCCTAAAATACTCACCATGAGCACCAACGAACAAACTCTCCTTAGCCAGCCCACGTCCGTCGTGAGGAATACACTGGGGAAGGAGCCAGTTTCGCAAGATCCAGGCAGGCCTATTTCCGATGAAGCCTTGCGGGAATACTGCGACAGGAACTATCATCAGATTTTACCAATCATAGCTGAAAAGTGCACCAAGAGAAGGAGCAACAGGAAAAGCTTAAGTCAGTAAAAGCTCGTCTCAACTTTGAGGAGACCTCACATCATTCCGAGCCAGGGACACCCATCAGAAGAAGGGGTCTGAAGGAAAGGCTCGGACCACGGTATGTTCGCAGCAGATCCGGAAGCCCTGAGTCGAGATGTGGCCGCCCCGAGTCACCTAAGAAAAAGGGTTCGGACAGGAACGCGGTGTTCAAAAGATTGGAAAAAGGTGTATTCCACAGGCTCGGAGACAAGGGAAAAAGTGTGTCCATATATTCAGACGACTCAAGGCGTCGGTCATACCACAGTAGCCATAGGGACACTGAAAGCTGTCACCAAAGTTCTCGATCAAGAACAACGGAGAACGCTTCTGAGAGACGTTATAACAAAAAGGCATCCTCGAAAAGAACGGAGGAGTTATCACAAAGCGAGGGTAGCGCCGGAGGTCATTGGAAGTCAAAAGTAAAAAGGCCAAAGTCGAGTGTTGAGGATGACCTGTCCTAACCATGGGTATGTGAAGAAATAGATCCTTTCACTCATCGGATCTGTTACTTTGATTTCCCAAAAACTATAATGCCTAGTCATATTAAAACATATGATGGAAGCGAAGATCTGGAAGATCATTTAAAGATTTTTCAGTCAGTCGCTAAGACGGAACGATGGGCAATGCCAACATGGTATCACATGTTCAACTCTACACTTACTGGAAATGCCAGAGTATGGTTCGACGACCTCCCCAAGGAAACAATTGATAGCTATGATGACTTAAAGAAAGCATTCTTAGAAAACTACCTCCAGCAGAAGAATGCATTAAAGACCCGGTCGAAATTCATAACATCAGGCTGAGAGACGGGGAGTCTACGGAAGAGTTTGTGCGGAGGTATAAACTTGAGTGTAGGGACGTAAAGGGAGCTCCAGAATGTATGAAAATCTCCGGATTCATGCACGGGATCACCAATCCTGAGCTAATCAAGCGGCTACATGACAAAATTCCAAAGTCAGTAGACGAAATGATGAGGGTAACTACAACATTTCTCCGGGGAGAAGTAGCCGCCTCCAACCGTGAACGGTAGAAGTCGTTCCTATCATGGAAATAGCAGGAAGCTAATCAAAAGCAAAATTTCAAAAAAGGAGGCTTCCGGAACCAACAAAGGTCGAAAAGGAAGCAAGATCGTTTTGCACTACTTACAAAAACTCCCAAAGAAATTTTTGCTTTAGACAAAGGAAAATTCAAAGCTCCGTCACCAATGACAACCACAGTTGAAAAAAGAAATGCTAACAAATTTTGCGAGTTCCATGGAGAAGGAGGGCATAACACAGACGAATGTATGCACCTGAGAAAACAGATTAAAGAAATGCTCAAAGCAGGAAAGTTGTCACACTTGGTTAAAGAGATCAAATAAAACAATGGAAAGGAGCAACCTAAGGTGACAAAGAAAGGAGAAACCGCTAGGAATGATAAAGCGATGGCTATCCTAATGGTTCAGCCTTGGGAAAGGGTGGCTAGGCAAAAAATAACGCAGAGTTTCTCTTCTAGTTCAGAAATCTCTTTTCCACCATTAGGGGAAGATGAAGGGACATAGGGTCCAATGATCATCGAGGCGGAAATAGGAGGCCACTGCGTGCACCGTATGTACGCAGATGGCGGATCAGCTTCAAAAATTTTGTATGAGCATTGCTTTAGCAGACTCCATTAGGAAATAAAAAGACAATTGATACCAGCCACTACTCCTTTGATTAGATTCAGCGGCGAAATAATATGGCCGATAGGACAAATACAACTACTGGTAGCAATTGGAGACGAAGAGCATTCCGCTTCAGCTTTGATGAATTTTGTAGTAGTGAGATCACCATCCCCGTACAATGGGATTATTGGAAGACCGGGGGTTAGGAAATTGCAAGCGGTCCCTTCAACAGTTCACGGAATGCTGAAGATCCCGGTAGAAGGAGGGGTAATTACTTTAAAAAGCAGCAGGTTAGTACCACTTGAGTGCACAATGGTCTCCGGACCTGAAAGAATCCTCCCGGCCAGCGAATCAACGGTGGAAGAAAGGATAAAAGTGGTGATCAACCTAGAATACCAGGAATAGACTATAATGATCGGATCAACTCTCACAAAAGAAGGTCGCAACAAGTTGTGCAGCCTGCTCCAACGAAACTTGGATATTTTCGCCTGGAAGCCTGCGGACATGACTGGCACCCCAAGGCACATCGCGGAGCACCGTTTAAATGTGCGGAAGGGATGCTCTCCGGTTAGACAAAAGAAAAGGGGGCAAGCGGCCGACAGAAACCAAGCAATACAAGAAGAAGTAGGAAAATTAGTAGAAGCAGGAATCAAGAGGGAAGTACACTACCATGACTGGTTGTCCAATCCAGTAATGGTAAAGAAGCACGACAACAGTTGAAGGATGTGTGTAGACTTTAAAGACTTAAACAAAGCATGCCCAAAAGACGGTTATCCGCTACCGGAAATAGACTGGAAGGTAGAGTCCCTGTGTGGATTCCCTTTTAAGTGCTTCTTAGATGCGTACAAAGGTTATCACCAAATACAAATGATAAAAGAAGATGAGGAAAAAACAACTTTCATCAGAAGCCAAGGAATATTTTGCTATACAAAGATGCCTTTTGGCCTGCGGAATGCCGGAGCCACTTACCAGCGTTTGGTGGATAAAACATTCCATAAGCAAATCGGCAGAAACCTCGAAGTATATGTAGATGACCTTGTTATCAAAAGCCGCACGGAGGATGAAATAGTCAAAGATATGGAGGAAACGTTCCAAACTCTAAGAGAAATTAATATGAAGCTGAACCCTAAGAAGTGCACATTTGGAATAGAAAAAGGAATGTTGTTAGGGTACAAGGTTAGCACCAGGGGGCTGAAAGTATGTCCGGACAAAGTAGACGCTGTTCTAAGCCTCCCATCCCCAAGGTACTTAAAGGATGTGCAAAGGTTAAATGGAAAGCTCGCAAGTCTGAACCGGTTTTTAGCCAAATCAGCAGAGAAATCATTACCATTCTTTAAAACTTTGAAAAAATGCATGAGGAAAAGCGATTTCTATTAGACTACGGAAGCGGAAGAAATGTTCAAGCAAATGAAGCAACTCATTGCCGAAATTCCCATGTTAGTCGCACCAATGGAAAAAGTGGAGCTTATCGTTTATCTGGCGGCAACAAAAGAAACGGTAAGTGCAGTCCTGATGACGGAGCGAGAAGCTAAGCAAATGTCTATATACTTTGTCAGCAGGACGTTAAGAGGTCCGGAAGTAAACTACACGTCTATGGAAAAATTGGTGCTGGCTTTGGTTCATGCCAGTAAGCACCTAAAGAGGTACTTCCAGGCACACCCAATCATAGTCATTACGGACCAACCGATACAACATGTATTATCAAGGCCGAAAGTAGCAGGAAGGCTACAAAAATAGAGCATTGAACTGGGAGAATACGCAATACATTACAGACCCAAAGTATCGATCAAGGGGCAAATATTGGCAGACTTTATAGTCGAACGACCAGAAGAGGAATCTCTAGATACTCTAATGGGAGAAGAGGAGGAACTCCCCAAACCATGGATCTTGTTTACGGACGAATCATCCTGCACAGACGGTTCCGGGGCAGGACTAATCCTCACAAACCCAGAAGGGATGGAGTTTACTTACGCTTTAAGATTCAGGTTTAATGCAACAAACAACGAAGCGGAATATGAAGCTTTGATTGCCGGGCTAAAGATCGCGGAGCTAATGGGTGTAAAAAATCTCCAAGCAAATGTTGATTCACGGTTGGTGGCCAATCAAGTGAATGGAACATATGTTGCGAAAGAAACTAACATGGTTCGATATTTGGAGAAGGTAAAAACGCTCACCAGCAGCTTTAAAGCATTCTCAATAAAACAGGTCCCTAGAAGCGAAAACAAAAAGGCAGATGCGTTAAGCAAAATAACATCAACAAGCTTTGCACATTTGAGTAAACAAGTGCTGGTAGAGGAACTAAAAGAAAGGTCGATAAGTACAGTGGAAGTTTTAGCAGTAGTAGAAGAGGAAGGAGATACATGGATGACTCCCATCTTTAAATACCTCATGGACGGAACATTACCAATAGAAGTGAAAAAAGCGAGAGCAGTAAAACGCAAGTCGTTGCATTTCTCTATAATAAATGGGACACTTTACAAAAAAATCTTTCTTAGGACCATGGCTGCGATGCGTAGGACCACTCCAAGCCAATTATGTCCTAAGAGAGATATACGAGGGGTCTTGTAGCATGCATGCTGGTACACGATCCGTCGTGGCAAAAGCCTTGTAGATTGGTTATTATTGGCCAACCATGCACGAGGATGCAAGAAAGCTGATAAGGGCGTGCCAAGACTGCCAAATTCACAGGCCTGTCCCAAGGAGTCCTCAGCAAAAGCTAAGCCCAATCACGTCTCCGTGGCCATTCTATAAGTGGGGTATTGATATCGCTGGACCTAGGGATGGCAAAAGCACCCGAAACCGATGGGGAAAACCGAAACCCGAACCGGTTGGGTCGGGTTCGGGGGCGGGTTGGCGGGTTCGGATGCGGGTACGGGTATTGATAAAAGAATTTAGCCGGGTACGGGTTCGGTGACGGGTTTTGATAATACCCGCCCCGATTACCCGTACCCGTATCCGTTTACCCGAATTCGTACCCGCTTTATTGTTATTATAATTAATTAAAGTATATATATTATTACATATAATTTCTTCCATTGTATTTTTTATATAACTATTTCTATTATTTAACACATTTGAATGTTACATAAATTATTCGAAAGCGCTAAATCGTCTAATACGATATTTGTTTTCTTTAACTTTTAAAAAATTTGAATATATAAGGGTGTTTTGCTTTATTTTTCGATGAATTTTAGTGTGACTTAATCTTGATACCTATTATTTTTCTATAAAAATATTCAATTGGAAATACCCGATACCCGCGGGGAAACCCGAAAAACCGATGGATAATATTAACCGGGTACCCAACGGGTAATGGGGCGAGTATGGATGTGGATATTATAAACGGGTGCGGGTACGGGTACACTAAAACCCGCCCCGAACCCGACCCGTTGCCATCCCTAGCTGGACCTTTTCCGGAAGGGCCTGTAAAGGTCAAATTCCTGATAATAGCTATTGATTACTTCACGAAGTGGATTGAAGCAAAACCAGTGGCGACCATCACTGGCAACCAAATCAAAAAATTCGTATGGGATAACATCATCTGTAGATTTGGACTCCTAGGAGAAATCATCTCGGATAATGGAAAACAATTCCAAGACAATCTGTTCAAGGACTGGTGCGAAAAGTTATGTATCTGCCAACACTTTGCTTCTGTTAAACATCCACAAACCAATGGTTTAGTGGAAAGGGCAAACCGTAGTCTTGGAGAAGGGATAAAGGCTAGGTTGGACGAAAGGAGCAAAAACTGGATGGAGGAACTTCCCCATGCCCTATGGGCACACCGCACAATGATTAAATATAACAACGGAGACACCCCATTCTTGTTAACATACAGAACGAAAGCCGTCATCCCAGCAGAAATCGGCCTTCCCACACTAAGGACAGCGGAAGTAGACTTAGTACAAAATAATGAAGCCCTGGAAATTAACCTTGACCTACTGGAGGAGCGAAGAGAGCAAGCAGCAATTCGAGAAGCAAAAAGCAAAGCAAAGATGGAAAGGTATTACAACTCCAAAGTCCGCAGTATAAGCTTTAAGCCAGGAGACTTGGTATACCGCAACAACGATGCAAGCCGTGTGGAGAGGGAAGCTAAGACCAAAATGGGAAGGACCATATGAGGTCACAGAAGCACTTGCAAAGGGCGCATACAAGTTAAGAGACCGCGACGGGAAGCAGCTCCCGCGGACTTGGAATATCAGCAACCTTAAGAAGTGTTATGTTCACCAAATGTAAGCAATCCACCCATGCGGACTCCGCAGTGGGGGCAATGTAGTCCAATCTATCTTCTTTATGCATTGTAATGTTTTCTTAAATAAAAAGTAGAGCCTAGCTACCTTCATAACTTTTACTTTAAATTCTTGTTATTTACTTTGAAAAATTATTATATTTGTGATTAAGACGCGCACGCAATAGGGCACGACCCAATTAATGTTACTCCGTATAACAAAGGGATGAGTAATCTAACAATTCACTCAAAAGTATATAAGAGGCATTGCAAGCCCAATACTAGGAAAAATGTTCCACGAACGTTTCGCTAAGCCTATCATCACAAGTGCACAATAGTGATATTCAAAGATAGCAGGGAGAATAACCCACAAGTATTCAAATAAAGACTATCAAAATAAAAATATCATCATATTAAAAGAGATAGCAAAGTCAGGGTCAAGTACTAGGACATTAAAAAACATACAAGTGTAAGTTGCCGCACACAAAAAGGTCCAAAGTGACCGCGGCATATAATGGATAAAACACTTGGAATAAATTGTACAAACATAAAGGGGCTACAACAAAAAGGTCATATACGACCAAGTCCAGACATTATAGCAAGTTACTAAGAAATGATCAGCTTCGCATCATCAACATTCGGAAAAGGATCAACATCTGCACCGGTACCTTCTTGACCATCCGTATGCATAACTTCATAATCATCCATAGAAATAGGCGAAATAGTGCTTGCGGAAACAAGGGTCACAAATAAAGTAGTAATAGTATCAGGAGAAACACTAGAAGTACCTCCCGTGCCTTCCAAAGCCGCAGTAGACAAAGGCTCAGAGAACGAAACAAAACATCACGAAGAGCTGATCTATTGTTAGCAATGTTTTCTCTAATCCTTTGAACTGGACCATGGGAAACATATAGATAAAGTGATAAGGCTCTGGCACCAATGACAGTTTGATCCGGCGAATGATGAACATGAACCATTAGCTGGTCAACATGAGGTTGTGATTCGTTCAAACCCAACCTTTCCACAAGAGCTTCATCTAAACGGAGAAGGTCTATTACAGTTTCAAGACTTGCATCTTTGTTGGATTCTAGCTCAGCAAGCAAGGAGAAGTTCACATTCTAAACCTCTTACAAAGCGGAAGTGAAATCATCCTCCATGGAAGGATTGAACGCAGCAACATCTGTAAGGACTCTACCTTCCCGGCCATGAGTAATTCCGGCAGCTAACCCATCTTGCATGCCTTTCTCAATAGCCTTGCTGATAGCCGCCCTAAAGGCAGAAAGATACTCCGGAGAGTTAAGACACTTAAAAACAGCAAGCTTTATGCCATAGGTAAGAAGTCACCTACGCCCATCAATGGTAGTCAATAGATGAGGATAGAATTTTTCCTCCAAGTGAAGGCACGTCTCAATAAAGTCGGTATCCAGCTTGTTAAATTTCTCATGCACAACCGCCATCTGTTCATCCTGGAACTTCTCAAGCTAACTCATACAGTTCTCATACACCGCAACTTTTTCTTGAAGTCCGTCAGAAGAAGTTTCTAGCTCACGCACCTACAGATTATGCGGAAGTGTAAAGATAAGAAAATAAAAAAAAAGAGGACAAACTTAAGTATAAAGACATATACCTGATCAGCAAGCCTGTCTTTCTATAATTTAACAGTTGTGACCATAGCATCCGAATCAGCAGCCTTTTGCTCCCTGACTTTCACCTTAGCTGCAAGATGTGTCACTCTTACATCCAACACACCATTCTCCTTCTCAAGGGCAGTATTGCGCTCCTTCAAAGACTTTATCTCATCCTGGTGAGATTTCTCAACAACTTTGAATTTAGAAGCTTCAGCACGGAGATGGATGGCCTCCGCGGCTTCCACTTCCTTCACAAGCAACTGCGCTTTCAGACTTTTAATCTCCTCATTCCTAGCCTTCAGCAACGAATTTTTCTCCTCCACAAAAGAACTCAATCTCCTTTTCTCTCTAATATTGAACTCAGCACGCATTCTCACTTCAGCACTAAGCGACATTTGGCGAGCAGCCCCTACATTGAATTTCGTGAAAAGCTGGTCGTGCTCCATCCCACGGATCAAAGCAAAAAACTTAGGAGGAGCAAACTCATCCACCATCTCGTGACAAGTATGATCATTATCTAAGCGAGAACCATTGGTGACACTCCATTGGGGTATGTATACTTTTTGAAGATCTGTGTCAGGACTAACAACAGTATGGATACCACTAACAATGAAGTCACTACTAGTAAGGCCAGAGAAGCCACTTACGGTATGATCAGCCCCAGAAGAAGAACCATCACCAAAGACAGAAGACTCAACAAGTTTTTCTTTAGCAGTTGTAGCAGGGTTAGCTGTGGAGGTAACAGTAGTCGTCATTGTCATCAATGGAACGGAAGTCCTGGCAAAAGAGTCAACTTCAGCACCCGCAATATTTGCACCAGAATGATGAGAAGAGTTTGAGGAAATAACGAACCTTTACGGAGCCCCAATAGTGCGAGGATTAGCCCCAGCTAAAGAATCGGTGTGATCTCCCTCCTCACGCTCCGGTGTAGCAGACACGGAAGATGTCACAAATGGCAAAGTAGGAATAACCTCACCCCTGACCTCTGCATTCAACACAGCCCCACCAAGCAAACATTGAACCGCTAAACATGACTTACCACCAACAGTAGGCCCACCAAGAGTCTCGTGATCATCTCTCAACTTCTTGGCAGGATGTGAAGGCTCACCAGCATCAACAACAATTTTTCGCTTTTTTTGTGTTTTGGCTGCAAAGGGACCATGTCCTCAGCAACAATCTCTGCGGCCTCACTAACAATTTGGATACTAGCACTTTGACCGCCAGCAACGAAGTCATTTTTCTCCTCCTGATCACCACTACCCCTCTTTAAACAGCCTATCAACGCTGGCATCCAGTTCACTTTCAGCGCGGGCAGGCGCAACCGGAAGCAAAGGAACAGTGCGACCAACAGTGGTATTTAGCAATTTTAGTCCATCTTCACCACGCTGCCTCTCACCAATCCTTACCTTCGTAGGATCAGCAGTCCAGATAAAAAAGAGCAAATCCATCGCTGCATAAAAAGAATAAGACGATCAACAAAAAATCAAAAGGCAAAAACAAAAAGTAAAACATAATAATAAGCACCCACCCTCGCCATCTTCACGCAGAAACTAAGGATAAGTATCTTCATCCAGAGTATAATTACGACTAATGCCCATTAAACAAAGGAAAGGCTCCGGATACTTATGGAAAGGAGCCGGATATGCAACAAGGGTAGCATAATGCTCCACGTTGTATTGGGAATGTTTAGGAAAATGGTCCTTTGACACAGTTTTGCTAGTGTTCCAGGGGAAGGAAGCAGGACAAGCAAAGTCATCAACCAAAAAGAAGTGATCGTTCCAGCTTTTCAGTGAGTCTAAAGGTTTGGTGTATAATACGTATAGCCTGAATTACATAAATTATACATAGGCCCAAGCCCAACAAGACAATCGCAAAGCACAATAGGCCAAAGCTAAGCCCAGTCCTGTGCGGCACGGCCCGGGAGAAATAAGACGGATGTGATAGGCCTTCCTCTGATCAAGCAACATCCGCGGAAGGGGACCCACGTCCGTAAAACACGATTACTGCGGACCCTTATCCGATAAGGGTCCCACTTTGGCCCACTAACAGAAATGAGTGAAATATTAGGAAAACCTAATATTTGGCTCACCTATAAAAAAGGGTACTCTGACACCCCACAAGGTATGATTTTCTGACTACATTCTACACACACATACTCTTATATTCTCTGATAAAACATGAATACTTACTCTTACGCCGGAGTTAAATCGTGAGGTCCGTCCCCACGATAAGACTAATGGTTTGTCTTTATTTGTGCAGGAAACCATCATCATCACTTGATTTAGTACAAGATCACGTCCATTGGCCCAGCCCAATAACCATTTAGATCCATCCTCTAAACCCATAACATTTTTGTACTAACACAACCATATACGGTGTATACATATGTATCTCATTTGCATGACTCATATCATTTGAGACATGAAATTAAGAAATAAACAATAAGACTAACTGACATCCAAGAAGTCTTTGTGTTATGTTGCAACCGATGCAAAATAAGGGCTTGAGCAATACATGTCGTGACCAATACAATATATCCATTCTCCTTTAGGTGATATGCATGCCGCAACAAGGTCACCACCCTCCCTTTTACTAGATGAGAAACTTTTCACTATCTGCATAGGCTAAGAAACAATCATTATATCAAGTACATGTTACATCACAAACTAGTATAAGATTTTGCTATAAGACAATCCTAATTTTATATAAATTTGCAAACATGCACTCCATTTTTAATATATTTTACCTTATGTGCATCTAGATCCTCAACACAATCCACAACATTGAAAATGGTCACACAATTCTCATTTGATTTGGCTAATATTTGCTGCTATGATAGTGAATAATCACACTTTTTTTTGTGAAAAGAATAATCACACTTTATATAAATTGCTAGTGGTTGTTCTCGCACATTGATTGATAACGGTCACACCAACTGTAACTCCATATTTTGACCACCAAACTCGGCATCCCATTTGACATCCCTAATCTGCACCGCACACGATATGATAATAAGTCATTACGAACTCTTCATTAATATAACATCTACACATATCGCATTCTTAAATATGCACTTCAAGTACATAGACACGTTGTGAGAAATCAATAAGCTGCCATCATTCAGTTTCGGGTACATCGTTATTAGTTTCTCTTATTTAACGTGAAGCATACAATTCCATAGTATATATGTTTTTTACACCCAAAAACCCCTCGAGTCATTTTATTAAAAGCCTA